>UZAN01042749.1:16276-27781 GCA_900618425.1 Echinostoma caproni | reverse complement strand
GTGAAGTACAGGCTTCGTTCCACGAAGGATGTAACGAAAAACTGGAACAAAACGAACGAGAACTTACAGACAAGATCGCTTCGCAAAAGCTGGCGCTATTTCGTCTAGAATACTAGCCAGATGCCTGTAGGATGGATCTTCACCCAGTCCTGGCCCTCGATATGTTGGATTATCTGTATCCGGATTTTTCCAAGATTCGAAAGGGCTACAGCCGTAAAGAAAGATGTTCTTCATTCGTGAATGTCCATGAAAATCGATGAATATCTGAAGAGAAATAGGAAGAGAGAGAGAGAGAGAGAGAGAGACAGTGGATCGAATACGCGTTTATAGTAAGATTAAAAGGAGGTCCTTCGAAGTGAGTACGTACATTACATGGTTTAAGAGAAAATAGCCCTTTTATATTCAATCATTTGCAACCGATTTTGAATCAATTCGCTACGTGTCGAAAGCCTCGCGATTATCCATACCCACACCCCTATCCATGATAGTTTTTTTCCGCGTCGTTCACTATTGGGTAGGTTCGTTTAAGCAGAACAAGCTCTTGTCTGAAAGCTGTTTGACTGTTTGTCTTAGAGTAGTGTTTGGTCTACACGGCAAAAATCCGTTGCAAACGGTACACTATCGCTTGGTGTTTGCCTAGCGATTTTCAAGATACTTTATATCATGCATAGTTTCGCCTTGTTGAATTTGCATGACTGGGCAACTGAGGTTAGGTGCAGAGTTCTAGGTAATCAAAATCGTCCAATGGAACAGGTGGTCGACCTCCATGAATTACGTTGGCTGGGGTATGTGCTGCGCAAGGCACCTAACAGATTACCACGGTGTGTGCTGTTTGCCGAGGCAGATGATGGGTGGAGAAAAGTAAAGAGTTGTCTAACTAAGATCTGGTATTAAAGTATGAAATCTCTTACCAATAGACTGGGTCGCATGGACTGCGTTCGCCTTCTGAATGGGGATCCTCGGATCATGATAACCGGTGGTTACAGACGCGGAGTGATATGGTTTTGTCGCAAACCGCACTGCTCGTGCATCTAATCTGTATTCGTGCAACCCCAGCATTCCAATGTTCATTCTGCTCCCTTATCCAAAGCGACCAAAACGAAAGTTCATGGTTAATGGTTGTAAAACTGAAACTGAACTGGGCCTTATCGAATTGCGTTATGATTCATGTTCTAACAAAACAACCAACAGGAAGGACTCTCTCTCTAGAGCATGAAAAAGCGAATAAAACCGGTTTTTAAAGATCCTAATATAGTCATGAAAAACTCCAAAAGACCCGTACAGCAGATCCAAATGGACAACTTATTTTCAGTCAATCCATATGACTCCACAGCACGTAGACTGCATGGGACGTATGCGACAATGAGGAAGGGGCAATAAGTTGTTCCATATTTCAAGTAGATAAATCCTGATGCACAAGGGGAAGTATAGGGTGACATCAACCCCCAACCCTAACACACACACACACATACACACATCCGCTCAAAAAAGCAACAGACACTAAGCAACCAAGCTATCAGATAGAATGAATCGGAAACTGAACACACAAACACACACAGACACGGGAGTGAAGCAGACGCGAATGCACAATTGAATGGAACAAGGAACTCACAAACGGAGACCGATCACAGGCGTGAAGCAAGTGTAAAAGTTTCTTCGTGTGATAAATTGTCGGATGATTGAACAGGGATGGATTGCTCCATCGTCTATTCAAATCTTTCCCGGCCATGGAACAACGATGACTGCATGAGATGAAAATATAGAATTGGAAAAGACGCATAAGATATACTGGTATGAAGCCAATTGATCAATAGCAATGGGTGATCATAGATAAAACTGATCCAGTGTGGAATGCATGGATAATAAGGTGACTGGTTCATAGAACAAAGCCTCAGTTTACAAAATAGAAAATCTGAGTTATTCGCGCTAAATTGTTATTGTCCACAATTATTGGTGATCATTCGCCAAGGCCGGAAGATTACATAAGCCCATGAGTGACAGATTCCAGATCGAGGGAGGAAACCACTAAAGGTAGGGAGTTACACAGGAGCCTCCACCAACTCATTCGTCGACAAAAAACCGGAGGACCAAACCATCTTATTGAGGCTATGCACAGTATTGAAGCCACTGAAAATCCCCCGGTGGTTTCATGATATCAGCTGGATTGCTTCATCGATTGCTACATTTTTCTTCCTGGTCTATCGTAGTAGTTTTCCAGGCCAGGGAAAATAGGCCATCCTCAAACTCGAAAGTTCCACGGAATCTACCTCGTTGTCGTACAGAGAAATACTGTGAAGTGAACTTCACTGATCGCTGCCAAATTCGCAATGCATACTACATTAGTGATAATACGTAAGGTAAACAGGGATGGGACCTATTTTGAGGGAGAAGAAGGTGAATTTCTATGGTCAACGCACAAAGTGCACAATCTAACTGTGTACGCATACCGTTTCAAGTATTCTGGCCTGATAAGAAATGACAACAAGAACGCCACTATTGTCGGTTATCTACCATACTCTTCAGCGTTTCCCGCGAACTGGTTGCGGATTCTTTCGGACCCTAACCTGAAAAGCGCGAGACACCTACTCCCATCCTACGCAACCTTGAAGGCAATGAGAATCATCCATCTTGTCGGGTATATCGTTTAAACGTAAGGGAATACTAATCTCGTTCGCTCGTCACTCTTATGCAACCGGCAACGTTCATGCACATATTTCACCGGATACGCAACAAAGAGTTTCACCACGTTAGGCACTATGGCTTACTGGCACAACCGAACAAGGTAGCCAATTGATTGATGATTCTACACTCGAGAGAATATTTCACCCTCGATCTCAATCGCCTGATCGAAGGAGGAATTCCTCAAGGTCAAACGTTGACCTATCATCTCATCTGTTCTAGAAATCGTTTCATTTCGATGAGCATATAGTTTACATTTGTGCTTTAACTCCGATCGATCGAAATCGCTCCGAAAGATGCATGCAGCAGGTTCAAGATCGGCTAATAAATTACCGATCTGGATGGCAAATTACCTTAAGAAAACGGACCACTGAAAAAATGAATGGTTCATCAAAAATGTCTAGGAATGCCGCTACATTTTCAGACAAACTCGACGTTACTAGCCCTACCCTACCTAATCCGTTTGTATTAGTTCAGTTCAGTTCTTACAACCATTAACTACGCACTTTCGTGCGCCAGTTCTGGTTGCTTTCTTTTGGTTGCCCATTTGGATAAAATAGCAGAATGCTGATTAGAATGTTGAGAGCAGATTTAAACATACATAAATTGTGAATTTATTCCGCTCCATGAAACCTGGTTCCACTCTGATCCAGACAATAATGCTGTCCTAATCGACTGTGGTGGGCTTTTTGGGAATGATCGTGAACGCCGAAGCAAAAATTCAGACCAATCAGTCGACTTCACCGAAACACAATTCTGGGACAATCGCCTCTACTGTTCGGGTTAAACATTATGACCTTGGCTGATACTTCTGAATCTGCTCACCTTGTGCTACGCGGCTTAAAAACTAGCTATGTGTTTACAGAGTGACTTTATTCATTTCGATACATCAGTTTTTGCATATTCAAGTGGTATTGTCCACGTCCCAACAATAAATCAGGAACGTTCCCCAAAACGATGACTGACTAACCTACGCCTCTTGTTTAAAGTTACTTGTTCGTTACTATCGATTTCATCGACCCGCTACAAATATATCCATTAGTATGGTTCTCGTTCGCTCCCGGTCGTTGTGTGTTCTGTTTTCTCGCCATTGACGATAGCGGTATGTTGTGAATGGGGTCCGCGCGGTGAGTAATCGATTTCACCCGCTTCATTACACTACAACCATTTTTACGCCAAGGACCAGGTTATCGAGTGTGTGATCAAATAATGATAACCAACAGCGGTGACAGTAAGGCCAGTTCCATTTAACTTAGTTTCCTCCAGTTCATCCCTTTGTGAAAATAACGCTAACCCCTGCATTCCAGTAAAGCATGCCTTTTAAGATACCGTAATGTGTCCCATATCCCTAAATCTGTTGTCGTAACATGCTGATTCACTTTATTTGTATTCTGGGAACAACAATGAACATTCCCTGGTTCTGGATGCAAATCTGAATGGGTTTCAATAACCTCGTTACCCTCAACCGGAATGGCATAATTTGCGCTGAAGTATGCAATTGCAGGTGTAATTAAAACCTCAAAGAGACGGAAAGAAAAAATTGAATCCCAAAATGTTTCACAATATCTGTTCATTGTTAACTAGACTAAACGCTAAAGAGATTACCATGGAATTAGGATATATGTTTAATCGAGAAGGAATACAACGGTACTGGGATATAGTTGATGCATGGGAACAACAGAAAGTTAAATCTGTGTGTGTGCGGAGTTGATGATAATTTTACGTGCAAACGTTTCACATGCATTCAAATGACATTGGCGCAGCTTAGTGACCAACTCCTCCTCAAGCGGGATTGAAAAGACGCGGCTAATGCTGGTCAGTACAAGTAGAACCAATTGAAAATCTTTCTTTACGAGATTGGAAAAAATAAAACGTAAACAAGAAATTAAAACGGGGAAAACAGTGTGCTACACAAAATTTGTAAGTGATTGCTTGTTGAATACGAAACTGACGAAGTTTGCGGATGTGAAACGCTGTCAGAGTTTACTGACGACTTGTTGAATGTGAGAGATCCGATAAACATTAGCATTGATGAAAAACGCCCGATATTTATTACGGCTCCGGGACACCGGCTCCCAATGAATTGGGGTTTACACACCGCCCCGCTGCCTCGTGGGTCACACTTCGGTTGTGGATTCCTCAAAAACATTCACCCTCCTTGGCCCGGATAACCCGGTAGTATTTCGCCCAAATGCAAATCATGCAATATTTTCTTTTCCATTAAGTTTATTGTACTATGACTTGTTTGGCACACAGTCTGGCCTCAGGCGGGTGTGAAATATAATAATGATGTAACATTAATACGGCTCATACGGAAAACTCGTTTGGAATCAATCGATACCGGTTCATATGGGAAAGAAGAAAGTGATAACCTACAAAAACACTGGAACCATTTAGAGGGATGAAGAGAGAGACCGGATGTGGCGGAAAATTGATGAACGTTTTCCAATTTGTCAGAACATTTTGAAAGACCAGAACAATTGGAGATGGCCTGACATGAAATCACATCGTCAGCGTATTTGAACAGAAGAATAGGGGCATTTGCAAACAAATCCCAAATATGCGTAGAAAATCAGTATGCAGAAAGGAACGCACACAACATATGCATTTTGCAGGGTTATTCCAGGATCTGGTATTTTTATGCGCAAATGAACAAACTGCATCTAGCTTGCATCCGTTTGGTTGATTGGCAAACTAATGAGGATCATGTGGGATATAATGCGAGGATTGAAAGTGTGTAAGGACAACACATTCTGCTAGTTTAGGATCAACAGAAGTTAAAGTGATAGAACGGAAGCGTTTGGTAAGAACGGTCGAAGTAAAGGGTTTTGGGGTGGGACAAATTGTTACCCTTTTCCAGGAGTCCGGTATGGAGCGGGTTTTGAAGGCATTGTTTAAAAATGATGCCAATAGTTCACTGAGAGAATAGGTCTCATATCTCACAAGGAGAGAGGTTAGACTATCGGGACCAACACGATAGGTGATTTTCACGGTACTCAAAAGTTTCTTCTTTCGATACGGCCTCGACTGGAACGGCATAATCCAGAACAAACGGCACGGTGGCATTGCTTGATGCGTGGGCAAATGCTGCATTGGCATTGTATAAAGCCGTTGCACAATCCGGAGTTTTGGCTTTGGTCGCCAAATTATTACATTGCAGAAGTGAGCAGTCGAAAAACTTTACGCAATCGACATTAACAATAACCGACACAAAAACAAACGCTCGGCGAGGTCAGACTTACTTGCCACAAATCACACCATCCGGATTCAGCATGGGCACGATTTTGAAGATAAATTGCTGGCGTGCCTGAACTGCGCTGGGATGATCCGAGAGCAGATGATCAAGCAATCCCTGGATCACCCAACTCGAGTTCGCCTCGCCCGAGTGAACGCGTGCGGTGAGAAAAATATACGGACGGTATTGGGGTTTCGCGGTGGTCACACTATCCGGTGAGGCCTGTTGTCGGGATTCTTCATTAGCTAACAGGACAGGGAAACAAAGCGAGTGAAGGATAATAAATAATGAAGTTGTACTCCGCAGAATTCGAGGAGGTTTGAGTTTGGTGTTTATCAAACAATCTAGAACCCTGATCACCCATGTGGTTCATTGTTCCCTCTGTCGTCCAACACCCACCTCAGCGGGGACTCAGCCAAATAAGTGCCCCCGAACTGTTGACTAGAAAATACCGATGTCATTGATTTGCTCTCAGAGTGTGCATGCAGTATTTGGAATTCTCTACCCCGTCACGTTTTTTCTGTACCCACAAGTGCTTATTTCAAGCAAATTTTGCCATTCGTAACAGTACACAAAACAGAAAATTTTCTTCACACTAACCTTGTTTGCAAAATTGGGTGATTTTTTGATAGACATCTCTTTCAGAGCCAGTCCATTAAAGATTGAATGACATGATTCAATGATTTTTAGGTGGATTAGATGCTACTAATCGCGCAACCAACGTGACTTGATCGTCTTTATAAAATATTTCATAATCAGCAGCATGTCAATAACTGGACAAAATTTCCATGAAAGCACACGACATTCTTCATCTTTTTTATGACTCGTGCATTGATCTATTTGTGCGAAAAACCATATTGGACAAGAAAAGCAACTGCTTGTGTAAGTTTTTCCCATAATAAGACGTTGACTTAATAAAAAAAGAGAGAGATGATGCGACCATGTGCACAGTCGCCACGATCGTAGTCTATGTATTTTGGCTATCCAGTTTTGTACAGTTTACTGCGTCCGGAATCAACACGGATGCGTTTCTAATAGTTTCAAAACAACTGACATACCGAGAGTGACTGTTAAAAAGGGTTTAAGTAATGAGAAGTGATGAGAACAATGGGCTTTTTTGAAACCTCCAACGGCGAATACGTGACAGAACTGTGTGTGTGGCACATGTTCGTGCTCTCCGTTCACATTTGTGTGTGTCTGTAGGCAGAATTACCTGCCGTTAATCGGAATTGACTCACAACCCGGAAAACCCGGAGCCAATAGAACCAATAGTCCAATGGCGAACTATCGTATATCTGGGGTTATCAATACCTTGATTGACGTGATACAACTGATAAGCGTGCACAAAATCAACAACGACTGTTGACTGAGCACAGGGTGTTCAAGCATCAGGAAAGACATTGATGAGAAGGTAAATAATGCACTGAGTTAGGATGCGAGTAGTAATGGTTCGGAGCGGATGGGCACATTGAGGTAACATGAATCGAAAAGCTCCATCGGATGATTATCTTCACAGAGAGAGAGAGAGAGTATTCGTGTTACCACACTCTAGCTACACGAGTATTTAGTTGAACTCAGACATCCTCGTGTATTAGTCCATTGCAGAACGATGCGTGGACCACGAGCGTAGGGTTTGTCCGTAAAAGTTGAAAGGGGACAGGGGCTTGGGCGATCAAAACCGAACCAACTAGAACGTCAAGTGAGACATCTGAAACAGTTTGACATGCTTCTGCATAGGTTCGACATAATCATGAGAGAAATAACCGAACAACGATATCGGTGTTGCGTGATCGGGAAATGTTCAGAGCAGACGCAAAAGCATGCAACCAGTTACTCAACAATCATCATTGGTCAACTGATTCGTGTCAGACGGTGTGTCAGTAACCAATCAATTAGGACACACGAAAAATAATGACAATGTTTTTATCGACTTGAACTGACTACCCTTCGCACTTTACCTTCACACACAATCCTCAGTTCATCCAGTCAAACATACACTTGGAAGTACTGAACTCCAGTTTCGTTCTTATTAGAGCATCAGTAGTTCATATCCACCGTTCCGTTCGGGGTTTGAACTCCGGACCCATCGCATGGAAGGCGTGTGCATTACCACTGTGTCAACCAGCTCATACCATGGTTGAACCCGATAGCCAATTCATGTTTATTCAATAAATATCAATTATCCCACACAACCACTCACAAATAACTGTGAGGTAAATGTGGACAATCTCTCTGTCTATGTAAATACTGTTAACTGGTTGAAGTTGACAGGAACGGGGGTGTGAATTTTGCATAGGAGACTTCTTGCGGCGGATGGCAGTTAAAATACAATAAAATGACTACGGAGAATGAATAAATAGTGCCACCTCACAATGCTCTGCTCTGTACACAGTTCCTGTGTACATTTGATTAAAACCACTGAAACTCAACCATTCTTGCGAACGTTATAATGTTAATAACAGTGATGTTGGTAGAACATGGTATTCACCGACGTTTAGTTTACTGTGGGCATCCTTTTCAAGGCAGATTGTAAAACCTGCCTTGAGAAGGGTTACCTATGGTAACCGAAACGTCGACGAATACAAATCTCTACCGACATCAGTGTATAATTAGTATTATAACATTCACATTAAGACAACATATGGCGGATCGATTTTGCGATACACTCCTAATATCATTAGGTCCCGGTATTTTAAACATGATCAACAATTCTTGCTTGTTCAAAACAGCAGTGAAATTGAGAAAGAACGCGGAAACGGGAACACACCGCTGCTGACAGAGTTTTATCCTGTATCGGTCAGAACGACACAGAGATACCGAGAACAGATGGGCTGATGCACACAGTTCCTCATTTGCGCTCCACCAACCTCGCAAAATTCTGTTCCAATCTCGAAAACAAACAACAACGTGGGACTTACCTAATTCTGTATAGATTACCCACTCGACTGTGACTGTTTTTGTTAAACACGATGCACAACGGATCCCATCAACCTCGGCATTTCTCGCCTAGTTTGCACACCCTTCTGTTTTTTTTTTGGGGGGGGGGCGGGGGCCTTGTGTATTTTCTCGTTCATCATCAGGTCTCCTCCACGGGGAACGAACCTTACCCCACATATATCCAGATTGGTTTTTTTTTGTTGCGATTGGCGCATCTTAAGACGATTTCGGCTACCAGGCTTAAATACCTCTTACTAGTTGAGAGCGACAATCACGTTGGGTTATGCAGACTCGGTTTTCACACACCGCCTCGCTCCGTTGATGGTCAGGTTTTGTTTAGACGAAGGCTTCAGTTACGAACTCCATAAGAAAATAAATCTGCTTTGGCCTGGACAAACTAGCAGTATTCCACTCACAAGTAAATCATGGAACGCTTTTCTTGTCATAGAGATTATTGTATCGTGAATTGTTTGGCACAAAATGTCTGGCCCGCAGACGTGTGTGAAATACGATTGTAAATACCAGTTCATCATCACTTCTCAATCATAAATTGACGTAAACCTACTGTCCTGACTGATAGTGATTCAATCAATAAAGTCATTTGTTTAGTTCATCGTTGGAAAGTTGTTTGATTTTCTCGTTTACTAATGTGGTTTCTATTCCCAAATATTCGAAGGTGTAGTTCCCACTCCTCTTCTGTTCACTCCACCAACCAGCACATATACAGTAGACTTACTCCACAAAAAATATTTAACCGACTTGGGAGCATTTGGTTTTTATCCTGCGAACCACAAACTTACAGAATCAACACTCGCATTCTAGACTTTCTCTTTTTTGCAATCACGTTCTCCAATATGGGATCAACAAATTTATTTGGACAGGACAGATTCAACTCATATTTCATTGTGCTACGACAGGTCCATAATCCATGGGATTCCCCCACCGCCGTCATTCACTAATTAATAATCTATCACAGAATAAAAATACAAACCAAGAGAAATATTTGGGCACTACTCACCCAAACGGTGTGCGAAAACCAGTAGCATTCGTATTCGAAAATGGGTTATGCAAAAAGATCTTTGACTGTTAAATGGGAATGTGTTTTCAAGCTAGAAAAAACAAAACGGATGCAAGGGGAGGAGGGTACGTAGATAGAAAATCGATTTCGACCACCAAGGTTTTTACAGAACTCATCGGTAAGTCTCAATTTGTTGACCAAAGCAAGAACAAATATACTGAACACTTAGAGTAAGCTTGCACGTGTGTGAGCGAATAAGTCGGTTATGAGTGCATGTTGACAGTGAAATGCACATATATATCATGATGTGGAAGATGTTTGATATCAGAAAGAATCTTGTTTGCAAACTTTTCACCGATCTCAACGTGATGAGGATACGTAACAGTGTGATGGTAATGTCAACAGACTATGAACAGTCAGAATTTAGGACAGTTTAATCGTTTTGTAGCGTCTGGCAATCTTTCTTGAGTAAACCAGTGAAGAAAACGGAGCGCAATCAGCTAAAGTGGATCAGATGAACTGATGGGTGTATCAAGGGAACAATGACGAGGTGTTCAGTACCAAAATGTCTGACTCGAATCAGTCGTCGAAGTATTTTAACATAAATTTTGGAAGATCAGACTAAATCAATGCCAACGATGACACCCAGGAACTTGCAGATAAAACGTTTAGGACGGAGGCTAAGCGAATCATCAGGGAGTTATCGTGTTAGTGAGTGAGATAGGGAAACATTCGTAACACTTGAACATCAGCATTCTTGGTGAAGGAAATGTAGCGGTGTTCATTAGAGATTACTCGACAAGTGTTTGTAAAAAAGAGTATTTTGAACTGGATAAAACATAGACTAATGAAGTGGCAAAATGTAGTCAAATAGAGGTACCAATCTAACAATATGATTGAAATGATCATTTCAGTTTGTTTCTAGGGGGAAACCTGGCACAAACTACAGATACGGACTAAACTTAATACACAAATGGTTGAAATATGTGGTATCCTCAATCCCCACATACACACATTTGCACATCAGTGCACGTGTGCATGAATTGGGGCGCAATATGACCGAACTGGTCATTCCGTTTTTGTTTGTGTGTGTAAAGGGGAATCTCGAACGAATCATACCTTTCAACTTCGAGTGAAACCGTTATCACTTCAAGTGAATCAGCAATAACTTCAACTAAACTCCTGCGTAATCACTGCGTTTTCCTGAATATATGTATTTATTTCACTCTGAAGTAATCGGGTTCTAATAAGACGCTTTGTGCACTTTTTACAAATGAATTGGATTGAGATGGGTGATTTTTTTCGCAAGGTTCATTAAAACTCAGGCTCGATGTGTTCAGACGGACAGAAACGGTTTTATCATCGTCCGTTTAATCCATCTTGCAAAGACTGACTTGTTTTCAATGGCAGAGATGCGTACGTAATCATATTTGATTTAAAGGAATCGGCGTTATTCGAGGGAATCACGACCCCAACGGAATTTATTCGCTTGGCTATTGAGGGCCTAGACTGAACCCAATTATGCAATGAATCATGCCTACATTCACGCCGGATTCGATCTTGCTTGTCTAAAGCTCACTCGATCAACGGTCAAGGACATAATTTTCCTCAGTGGTGATAGTGGCGGGGGGAGACG
>UZAN01042748.1:35803-46040 GCA_900618425.1 Echinostoma caproni | reverse complement strand
ATACATAAAGGATACTCAGGACGGTTGCCTAAATTCCGTTAGAAATAAACAGTACATAATTATAAACATTGGGGAGAAGTAACGGAACTAACGTACATTTCATCGATCTATTCTATTCTGTCATAAAATAAATGGATAAATTCCAGGAACTGCGACATAGCATGTTAGTCAGTAGTAGGTGTTAATAAGTAATATTTTCATACTACTTATTAACACCTACTACTGACTAACATGCTATGTCGCAGTTCCCGGAATTTACCCATTTTTTTCGCATTCCCGAGGGGTGCGACATAGCAGGAGATTGACTGTATGTACGCATCTCATGGTCTTTTGGTTCTCACTCACTAACATATTGCTTACTTTTGCTCCCAGTTCTTAAACATTTGCATCATGAATTAATGAAGAGGTCATGCAAAACCAGACCAGCGATTTATATATGTATATATATATATATATATCATTTATACATATATATATCATTAGGGGAAAGAAGTAAACATTCAAATACCGATAGTGATAAAGTTTACCAGTTGGGTTGGTGCAAAATGAGTGTGCCTGGTATGAAGTTTACAAAACACATCAACCCGGGGAGGAGGTGTTATGACAGAAAACGTGCAGTCACCGTACGTCTACAAACAACCCTGTATGTACCATCGATATAAATGTTGTTTATTTAAATCAATTTATTTTGTTGAGACCACCGGTGGATGTGTCCTAGAATTCACTTTTATTCTTTATATCTGACTTTCATCAACCTGGGACAAATGACGTGATCGAGAAGTACATATTGTATGCAGTGTTTACTACAATAGAACCAGTTACACATTTACGAAGGGATAGAAACCACAATAATATTGCCTAATGGAAGACAAGACCCCAATAGACAAACACAAATTACCTTCATGAAAATGTCGATAAATATTTGTCATGCTAAACGCAATGATACGATTCATTAGATTACAAAGTGAAGTCACAGAAACGAGGCTTGTTTCGAAGCAGAGTGATTTCTGTCAATCAGAGGGTCATGAGATTCGACAAGTATACACACATAGTGATCACTCGTTGTTGAGTTAATTATGCCCATATAAACACACACACAATTACACACCGGAGCTGACACGGGATTGAGAGAAAAAACGTTTCGGACAAGATGTGATGATATGTACCCCTTCTAACACTGAATTGTTTAACAGATGACACTGTCATATTGGCGCATCCCAGAGCAAAATCACCGTATATCAAGTAACAAATGCACAGAATGTCAGATCTAACTTCTCGGCGCTAATACAACTATAACGTATGATAGTCGCATGACCGCTTATATACAGAAAAAGTGCACTAATTGTATACTGAATATACATTGATAAATGCGAACCCTAGTACCAATGGATGTAATCATCAAGAGCACCGTGAAAGTCTGTCTGATTCCGGCTTCTGAATGCAACGGATCTGTACTTGCAATGTTCAAATGATACATCGCATTGTTTCGCGAATCGCGTATTCAATGTCCGATAATATCACCATACTTTCTGTCATATTGATTCACAGGAATGAGATTTAATTTGGTAATTCATAGACTGGACCTGATCAAAAATAGTAACTAATTGTACAACGGGACTTTCAGCCTGTCCTCGTTGAAGCTGTTCTTTGCATAGTTTCTTTTGGATAAACTGAAGCCGAAAAGTTGAAACCAAAGCTGGAAATCGTTATTGTTTTCGTGCTGGTAAACTTGCCGTTATCTTAATGAATGGAAGAGCTCAGTCGTTTCCACTTCAGTTCGTCTTCCTAAAGGCCCGAATCAAAAACAGTCAGATGGCGATAAAACGACTTTCGACAAGAAATTTTAGAAAAAAGGTTTTTGAACATATACATATTCGAATTTGGCCTATCTCGAATTCTCTACCTGCTTTGCAAATGAAGTTTGTGCTGCTCAGTTCACATCCAGGAGTACAAGTATCCGAATAAGGTGAAAACCAATTACCAGATACGCTAACTGACAAGTGGCAAGGACCGCGAAAGTGGTTGTGTGCTTCTAGGAAATAATGTCCAGTATGTGTGTATATTTATACATACACATATATGACAGGCATGATTTCAACACGGAATGCTACTATCTCCCCTGTATATTTTAATGTTAGAAGGTATTCACGACAAACGCTCAAGAGCAGTTTAATCCCTTTACGAGGTTCAGTATTTCGTTGATACACATGGAAGGCTCGGAAAATTTCACAATTATCAGGTTCAATTCCAGTGTTATTTAAAGACCAACCGTTGATAAAGGAACAGCCAAACAGATAATTCATTACTCATTAAAATTATGTGGTCAAAGATTGTACTATACTGTAATATAATGTTGAATAAATTTGATATTATTATATTGCTTATACTGAGAGCTAACATGCATCAGTTTCTGAGTATTAGGGTTATATGCAGTCAGGTTTGTTTTACGAGGACAATCAAACTTGCACTCGAATGCAGCGCATTCATTAGTCCAAGCGGTAAACAGAATGAATAAGACCATCAGCTGTACCCATTATTGTTCGGCCATTATTCCAGATATAAGAGAACAATAGATTATCTTCACTACGGTTGTAAGATTATTGTGCGTACGTTTACAGCCCAAGGAAACAGCTGATTCACATAACTATTGTCTGCAATCATAATAATCAAACATATTCTCACCTTCTCGAAGTTGCACGCGCTTTCTTGAATCAGTTCGTTTGAAATGCCGCCGACTGGCCCAATCGATGCTTCTCCTACCACATTACAGGAAGAACATGAATAAGCCAGATAGAATTAATGACAGTTAGAGTCACATGACCAAAGTGGAATATCTGTCTGGTCAGTCATCTGGTTGAAGGTATAAAAGGTAAATAATAACCGATGATTATCATCTCCTGCCAATAATGTAACTTCTGAAACGGACAGCAAATGATTACAAACACATTTAGTCATAGTTTCCGATAGTATTAGAAAAATAATGTTTCTTTGTGGAACCTGATTTACTGGATTTTAACGGGGTATCGGTGTGTATATGTTCCAAAAGATTTACTATTCTGAAGAAACGGTGTTGTATACTTTATTGAAAGCTTGCACTCCAAAATTAGTTGCTATTACATACTCAGGAATAGATCGTGCGCAGCATATCATATAAGTGTATAATCCATCATCCACAAAACTTTTCAATTGTCGAAAAAATCTTCTGGAACCGGTAGCCAAATGATTCTGCACAGGTAATCCAATGTATTGTGAAATTGTACTACCACACAAATGAACTTAGGATTGCTGATTGAATAGAAAAAAACGTAGAGAAAATGAATCCAACGTGAACGTATTATTGGTTGTACCTCATAAATTTGCAATTTATTGTTGATGTAACGAATAAAAAGCACACTGTTGATGCAAAAAAAAATGCAAACCTCAATCCGCCAGAATAATTCGTATGCAAATGTATCTAAATTCCAAGCATTTTGTTCAAAATTCTGAAATATTCACGAGATACAATCAATCGATCTGATTTTCGTGAACGGGTCTCAGCCGACCATCATTCGTATTCAATATTTGTCACCATTTCTTTGATCGTGGTCGGCTTTCTGTGGCAAGCGGAATACTACAACGACGGATTGCTCATCGTGTGCGTGATAAATGTTTTGTAAACTCATCATGCCGAAAACACATGAGGCTGCCATTGGATCGTTCACGGCGATGAATACGGAAGAAGTGTGGTTTGAATGCAAGGCTGTACGGGAGAGATCTGTTGGATGGCTGACTGACATCGAAGGGCTCCTCTTGAGTGGATGATTCATTGGTATCACAGCGCGATAGGGCATTACCGCATGCAGCGATAAAACAATGTTATTGTATTGTCTTCCTAGCAGATAAGGGTTGATTTCTGTTTAAGAAACGGCTTTTATTTCACCGTATATGAAAATCAACTCCTTCTCCCCATCAAACCAAACAGCTTCTCGTGACTTCACGGTTTGTTTGTGAAACTTTGCCCCGTTATTCCGCACCAGTGGCGTGAATGCAAGATGAACATAACGGGTGGTGACCGAGCGCATTTGGTCTGGCTGAAGGCGTCGTCAGATGAGTTTTCGGGATACTTGTGAAGAACTCATGCATCTCAACTGTGAATCGCATTTCACGACCAGAAAAGGGTCGGTTTAACGCGGTAGACTTTCCCTACCAGAGGCACAGATGGTTCCGGAAGAGGGGTTGAATGTGTTTATAAGCTATAATCATGCTTTTCACTTGATCGTTTCAATGAATAACGGTGCAAATGAATCGCAGCTGAATTTTCTATACTCTTCAGTGTGTTTCCAATTTGATGAGTTACCTGGTGTGTTGTGAGAAAGGTTTGTCCGTGAATTGTTGCGGTGCTTTGGTAGTTCCCTTTTTTATCAGCGGTGTACTGTTCAAAAAAGAATAATCAGACTTCTAAATCATCGTTATGCTACTTGTTTGATTGAAAGTAGTCAGTGTCACGATGTTATTCATTATGGCTCCATGAGGCACAGCATCCAACGTAAAGTAGCTCAAAACAGCGAAACTAAAACTTCTGCATAAGTATTGTTTTATTCACTACGTCTGTTGCTCATTCGTGAACATCAGAGCTCAATTAATGTGAGCATTCGTTGATTAGGCTCACGATTCATTACCTGCAAACCGCACTGCTCATATCGCAATCCCCAAGGCACAGCTGACGCGAAGCCATGCATAAAACAACGCGTTTGTTAGCTCAAAGAAATGATGAGAGCAACATCCATAAGTTTGGTCTCCGAAGGAGAAAAGCATCAAAATCACAAATTTTCTCTCTCTCTCCAGGACGTGATGTCTTTGTCTGCTACCACGAATGTGGCTAGGTTCTTATTTGGAATCAATGAGGACTAATGGCTGAATCCGTCTGTGTTAGTAAAAAAAAACAGAAAAATTGCATATCGAAGTATCGGAAGCCAAGGAAACTCGCCGACAACACACGACTCTGGACGATTTACCACACTAGTCAAAAAAGATCTCCAAAACCATGTGGGTTTCATTCTACGTGACTAACTCTTGGGAGAATTTAAATTCGCTTTCTGAAACGAATTCACTAATTATCGAAAGGAATTCGTGGGGATAAAACGTGATGAGTATTCCAGGGAGGATCAGCATCCTTCAAACAACCAAGAAAAGCCGAAAAATAGGAATTTCGTGATGAATTGGAGATAATCGCTTTTGGTCGCTCCAAGTATTGTATAGAGGAAGTGTTGTTCTTGATCGAGCCTTAACTATTGCTCATTGTTCAACCTGCAACTCGTTTGAGATTTCAATAGTTTAACTTTTTCAGTATGGTGATTATAATACAACGATCAAATTCAAAAATATTAAGCGGTTCCCGAATCTCCAAAACATCAAAAGAAGATTGTGATTGTGGTGGTTAGTTTACTGAAAAAAGCCAAACGGAACAAGATGGATAAGCAATACCGGATCGTGAGATCGGAGTTCGCGTTTGTGTAACTTTAATGGTTTGTTGATCACGTCACTATCTATCTCTTTAGTTCCGATCTCGACACTCGGAATATACTCGTTGCAATTGATTCGTGTCTACGTGACACTGCCGAGACGACTGCCTATCGTGTGCCTTCTGTGTGTCTCATCAGGTTAGCTTGACAATGGAGTACGTTTTTCCATTCGAGTTTATCTCTCACTTTACCAAAATTACAGATTACATATAGCTAATACTCTACAAGAATTCTGCTAACCTTTTTTCAAAATACTTTCTTGATCGATTAAATAAACTAAACTGAATATACTGTGATCTAAAACAAGCCTCGGTAGCAGATTATACAATTTGGATGCATTATTCATTTGAACCATTATTACGTAATCTAGTTTCGAGGCCGATGGTCTTCCGTAAAGCCTTGTTCATAGTAAGCCAAAAGTTACCCTTCCGCCCTAAGAAGAAACTGACCCAAAACAACTGCTTGCAATTCAATAACTAACTAACTACTTCTCCACTAGTTAACCCGCGTAACCCTTTGAAGTGAAGCTTCACTATTGCACAGTAAACAATTCAAACAAATCTCGGCACTTGTCTATATTCTGAGTCAATGAAAGGGTGGATGTATTTGAGCGATGCAACTTCTTTATTTATATAATATTTCAGTCTGTTCTGTTGATGCGATTTGTGCATGAATTTTTGTGAGAAATGAATGAATATCATTGCAACATCGGTTGAATGGCTTTAATCTTTGATCCTGAGCCACGTGACAATCACTGCACAATAACTGATCTCATGCATTGTGAATGATTGAATCTGAGTCATAACATCAAGTCGAGATTCAAGTTGTTTCCTTTTTACAATAAACAGCACTCTGAGTTTACTATATTTGGGCTGTGATACAATAACCTTCATTGTCGTAACTCAATTTAGTACTGCTTGATGATTTTGAGTGACAAAACTAATTTTTGAACTAATTTTTGTTGTTATTCGAAAATTCCCAATCTTTCGAGTCACCGGGAGAAAAATATTTGCATTGTTAGAGTTCACGCAACCAACTAACCTACATAAAGTTTTGAATCTGAGGTGGAAAGAAAAGTACTGAAAAGTGTGTACGACGTGCTGCGACTGGCTTGATTAGCGTCTTTCAAGAAGGGCAAAAGTGATCGCCCTTATGACCTGTTCTGGTTGCATTGCAGTTGTAAATGCCGGTGAATAAAACGTGTTTGGTTTGCACGTACCAAAATGCAGTTCATTGAAATCAAGTTCTCGCAGGATATGGATATGGACAAGGATAAAAATTCGCCAAAATTCAGACGTAAAAATCGGAGAACAATGCTGCTATACATTTTCCCCGTACTGAGAACATTTTTATATTCGATTTGCACGAAGCGAAAGCCACCAATCAGGGAGCTAACAGGAAATACAAACGAATTGAGAAAGAGAAATGTCATTTTTGGGATCCGAACACATGATATTGTTGATGACGTAATTGTGATTCGCAAAAAGATTGCAAAAAAGAAAAATCTATCCGGTTGATGTTCAGAGCACTATTTACTGGCAGCTTGTTGTTTTATGTTCAGACTGAATGAATTAAACTTGAACCCAGTTTCATTTTATCAACACCTAAGGGTTTGTGCCGTTTCTCAGATGAAAATATGCAACTTTCTTCTCGAGTGTATTGTTTTTCCTAGGGTAGTGAATAATGGGTCATCAAAATTTGATCGCACGTCACGATGGGTTCCCAATAAGATTTTTTACTGCATAGCCTCTTCTGAACTGACTTTAAATAATTGATAAAATTTGGCCTACCTACGTAGAAGACTCAAATATTATTGTTTATATCGCACGCTTTTTTTATGAAGTCGGTGCTAGTTAAGCTTTTAAAAAATGAAAAAACGGGAAATCATTTCTAGCGATTAGATGGAGGGACTTCAACGCAAACCGCAGGTCGTAATATTGCGGTTAGAATGCAAAATTGATTACCCCCCTCCATGAACTATAATTTATAGCACAGAGGGACGGTGAAAAGAAATTGCAGTTCTGACGTTACCATCCAAATGACCATCAGATCACTCTTTCCCTTGCTTCCAGTAGCCAATTTACATCACAGTATAATCCGAAGCTATCGGTATTGATTATAAATGTTTAGCCATTTTAATTCTGAATAAGATAAATGAGTAAGTTTTTTTAATTGTATGGGTGAATTTTATTGCACATAGATCAAATAGACCATAAACTGAAGCGCTATGAAGGACTAGACAGCGTTTTCTACCCGACTTTGTCTTATCAGCGGAGCGAATCTATTAATCCGTCTGAGAGTCGAACTCCGGACCTCATCTCAGGTGGAATGGAAGCATACTCCCGGGTTCAATCCCTACTCGGATGGATGGATGGATTCGCCTTGCTAACGAGACGCAACCAGGTCAAAACAACAATTCACTACTTCTGGGCGTTTCAGTTCACGCTTCACTGGCTATGAACACGACAAAATTTATCATATTTTATTTTTTGTTTTAATAACTTATTATTCGTGAATTGGAGTGCTGGATAACTTGAAGTCCAAACACAGTTTGAGGTCATCAAAAATATATTCACAACTGGCTTTATACTTGCTATTCATGTCGCTCATTCATCAAAAAAGCTGTGCAAAAATATTTGAAAATGTCTCCAAGATTATAAGAACTGATTGGTGGTGCTATCCGACTAGATCCATCGTAAAATAAGGAATTCGTTTCTTTCCATCGTTACATGATTGACTTGGATGAACAGTCAAATTCAGGACAGTACAACCTTTGGTAACTTGCTATTCCCCTTATGTGTGTGTGTTTTTTTTTCATGTCTCGCTGGTTGTTCTCTGTCAACCACTGTACTATTAAGTGTAAAATTCACTCTCGGTTTAGTGACAGTATCGGGGGTGAGGAATGAGAAGCGGAGTAGAGGATTAGGAGTGACGACTATTTTGAGCAATAATATTTCATATGTCCCAAATATCATGTAACCGCCAACACAGGGCTATCGTATTGTTCATACTTATGTGTGTGTAAGATTCGTAACCGCTGACAGATAATTCGACATAAACCAGGTCCATTCACTGCTGGACACTCGGTGGACCACGAGCGGTTCACTTCTCGAAATGACGATCATTCTTTTGTCATAGAGAAACCGTTGTACTGTGACCATTGCGGATGACCGCAGTTCACAAAAATGGACGCACGATATTAGACATGCTTACTTTCATTTGTTCTTCTGGTGTGTGCAATGCAGCCAGTGATGATAAATCATCTCACTGAAACCAATCAAGTTGCCCTTGGATGGACAAAAAAAGCGGACATATCATGCAACGTCGAGTTTCAGACAGAAATTAAGACTGCCTACTGGTCCGAGTCATTTTCCTTAAAATAACTACAGATTAATGGTTATCTCTCCGATTTGACATTAGTTTCACAGTATTACAGATACCCTAAAACCATACCTCGGAATCATACTTTGATATAACAGTCGTTTTTACATTCACTCTCAAACCGTTTACGGATTGCATGGATCAAAAACAGATCACACAGTTAGATACAACATCAATCATGTATAAGAGCTGGTCATGGTTAATTTGCGTTTGTCGTTTGATTACGGCCTCGGTGACTGCAAAGCGGAAATACTCAGGCCTGATAGATTAAGAGCCATGGAGGTTGGAGTAATTGAACCGAACGCTTTTGGATGCAGAGATCAGGGGTCGACTGTCTTAACTCGATCATCTCGGCCGTTGCTAGAGTGTGCAGTTGGACAACCTTGCAATTAGTGTTGGGGAAACGATAACTTTGAAAGTGATATCCGGATTTATTTGATGCCGGAAATCGAGTAAGTGGTCGAGGATTGAGCTGTTAATTGATCTGGTCTATCCTAGTCTCAACCAATGTGAGTGATGCTCTTTGATCCCATTACATAGTTGTCGTGCTGTTTGACTAGCATAAGATGCGCACCAAAAGCATCTGAAAGAGTACACAACATCGACAGTTTACCCTTATTTTGAATGTGAATCATAGGAGCTCCTCGAAACACGCACCGTAGTTTGGCAACACTGAACGTGCACAAACCGCGCGAGGGTGAACCAAAATTAAGCTTACTTTTTCTGTTTAACTCCTGTTATGATTAGTATCTTTCAGACATTGAAACAACCACTTATATTTCGCTAATTCATGCATACCACTTATCAGAAACACGGTTTGTTTGGTCTTAAAAGCACATAAACCTCTGGCCCATGAACTGACGATGAGAGATTATTGAATAAGTAACTTCCGTCCTCATAACTTAATAAAACATTGTGAAATCAAATACGTACAAATGGTTTATAGACTGATGAACCGTTTCCTGTAGCTGTTCGCTTTTCAGTGCGTACTCTCGCCTCGCAATGAACATATATCCGAACCCATATACAATTTGCTCAGTATCTTTCATTCTAAACATGTATCGGATTGTAAAAAAGAGCGGACAAAATGCAAATGTTGTGCTTTAAAGTGCCCCCAGTGGATCATATTCTCGTCAAAATTACAATATAAGTTCTTTGTTTTAATGGAAAGGTCAAATGATTTGAGGTATAAATATCACATCGATGTTAAGCAACCTGAAAACAGTTTTTCTATGCGCTCAAGAACGTTTCCTTTGGGTCTAACGGAAAGCTTGAAAAAGGATCCTAACTTGAATAATATTTGCTCCTCTCTTTTCGGCACAAAATCTTCGCACAAGGGATGGAATAAAAGGTTT
>UZAN01042748.1:5296-21119 GCA_900618425.1 Echinostoma caproni | reverse complement strand
CTTGAACAATCATCGGTCACATTAAAATTTTATCTAATACGTTTGTTTTTTATTTAGTAAATGTATATTTCTTCTTTTCCAATGTTTAACGTTTTCCCCACTGTAACTTGCCAAAAATACTGAAAATTCATCCTATCGAGTGCATAAAGCTTTACTTTACTTGACTTGTGCGTTCTTCAGAACGGTTGTTCATTTTGATTTGGAATTTGACACAACATTTCACAATTGGGTTGAAGAACTGTTTATATGGCGAAAGGTGCCGGGAAGAAGGTTACGGTATAAAGTTAGTTCCATTAACTCGGTTGTGCATAATTGCATTTTCGAAAAATGAAGTCAGTTTCCCTCCTGTTTGCGAGATACTACTCACATTTGTGAGTAGTACGCAGAAAGATGCGGCTGCTGGTGGTTCCTTTCAACGGTCAAAAACGAATAAAACCTCTTAGAGCGAAATGCCGTGTTCGAAATGGTAACTTCGAACTGTTCCATTCATAATCCCTTGTGCTGCCGGGAATTTCGATGACATTTTCTATTTGAGATATCTCGTCATACGTACATCAAATTATCCATACCCTGATTCTGGTTCGTATAAGTGACTCTCCTCAGGCCAGCACCGTGCTTCTGGAACCATAACGCTAGTAGGCAATTTTTTCCACATTGAAGTGCATCAGACTTAATCGTGGATGATATGCGTAATCCGGGGTTTTACTAACTGAAAAGTGTATGACAAAACATTAAGATTAGCTCCCCTTTACGAAGGTAGTGACCGAAAACACAAATTTGTTCGTCCATATGAATGTGAGCACCTAGTATTAAGATTAGCCCAGTCATTCACTTACTGGAATTTCGCTACACCTCTCTTGTTAAGCATTTAGGCGAAGTCACTACGTTCGCTTCTGTGTCAGGTTGATTAATTACTTGACTTACTCCTCATACAGCGAGGTTCGTGTAACAGACGGTTAATCGATAATGTGCTGATTGGCATATTGGGTGTTTCATTCAGCATTTTTCTACTCATCTGTCTCTGAGACCGTAACTTTTAGACAGAATCATCATCAAACTTCCATGTGGCTATGTATTGGCTTCGTATATTCTTATGCTATATGTTTTGATTGATTCAACTTGTCAAAATCGATCGCTGTAACTGTCCATTTCTAATCCACTCAAAACTGGACAGCTGATTAGACCACAATGAGGTGAACAGCTACTCATAAACTTCGACATCCAATGCGTTTTTATCATAAATAATTCATGCAGATTTCTATGACTCGTAAAAAATTCACGACTACGGTTGACAAAGGGAACGGCGAGGAATGTGAATGAAATAATCCTTTAGAAACCCGAGGGTGGGTGTCAGAAAAGAAGTTAAATTGCTCAGTGGTACATTGGTAGGATATATGTGCACCCTTACCATAGTTGTAACCGTTACGCTTGAGAAGATAGAGTTGTGTAAAACAATAGGACCTGAAACAAATAATAAGCTTGTGTAAAATGTGTTCTTTATGCTCTGATACACGTTTGTGTCCTGTGCAATTTCACCACTATAAACCTCCAAATCGATGTTTTCACATCCATAATTCTCATACGTAATTAACGCATTTCTCACCTTCTCGCCTATTCTCTATATGGTCTCACAGCCTCTCATCCCATAGACAACCAATCACGTAGTGGAGTGCAGCTTTTGGTGACTACCCGCGATCAAATGCTATACAGTCAGCTATGATCAAATGGCTTCAATCCGGCGCATTCGCATATCTCATCACGACACTGTCAGACACTGTCATCGAACTTGATTGTATTCACTTCCATCTACGTCGAAGACGCATGCAGACGGGCGCGGAGGGAGGTTATGTGAGCTGTCAGTATGTGTGCGTGTCGCGGGAGGGGGGGGGCATAGTGTGACCTTTGACCTGACCGAATAAAATAGGCCGTTGTCAGTCCTAGTGATGCAACAGTGTTTAAAAATATTAAGCGCATCCTCACCTTTGCTCGGAGGCCACATGAGCGAGGTTCACGATCACCACAACCTATTTTTCCAATTACCATTATCAACTTTTCTTTTTTTCATTTTTTGTCTTTTTATTAAATATATAATGAGACAATTTTCAGGTAGGTGGAAGCGGGCAATCAAAGGGCTGCGATACAACACAATGTAGGAAGTCGGGCGGTGATGAGGAGATTGGAACAAACGTCCTCGGGGCAATAATTTATCACCCTCGCACCACAATTATTTGTGAGTAGTGGTGTTATCTACATGTTTTTTCATCATTGCAACTGACTGTCCTTCCGACTTCATTCTCGCGCTCGATTCTCAGGTCATCCAGTCAACCACACGGTCGGTGAATAATACAGATTCCAGTTTCGTTTGCACAGAAAGTGATCAATGGTGCTTGTCCACCGGTCCCTATCCCTATCCGGGATTTGATCTCCAGGTCCATTGCAAAAAGGGCATGTTTCGAACCCCGGACGGGCGGATTCGCATTACTCATGAATTCTATTGAGAACAAAATTGATGTTCATCAATCCTGTGTCCACGGGCAGCCTTGAATTATTCACAACTTCCTACGTGAAAATAGATTCAACGATTTTATGTGGAGCAAACAAAATGTAAGTAAAATGGTTATAACTATTATTATTGAACTTAGTTAGGGACAGACAGTTAAAGCAAACAATCACGTTAATGTCCCCGTAGAGCTCAATGCACGTAAGACCGGCCTCGCGAAACTACCTGACCCAGTGACAGCAGCATTGATGGAGTCTGTTTCACAACCAGTTGACATGTTCAGTACTGTTGACGCACGTGTGATCACTAATTGGCTGATGAAATATTACACGCAAATAACGTGAAGAGAAAGCATGGGCAACAGACCTAATCTCTTCTGGACACTACTTGTTGTACTGTCCCACGCAGCAGCATAGTGTTGCTAAGATACCGCAGATGGCAGACTTCATGCACACTATATCCGGGTAATTCAGTCTGGTTAGATTCACACAACCAAATGCTAAACATGATTGTTGTGCAGTAGTAGTTGATGTTGTATCGGTCACTGACAAAACCATGGGATCTAGCCGTATCAATCCGGAAATCTGTCCACCCAGTCTCATCAATCGATTCGGATGAGAAATAAATGAAGTGAACTGTGTGCAGGTAATCAGGCGTAATTTCGGTTGTATATTGCACCGTCAAATATAGAATAGAGAACAATCTTTACTGTTCTACAGCATTCCTCAGTTTTTGTCGAAAGGCGTGACTTCAGCCGTGCTCCACAAGTAGACCGTGGTCTTTTACCTGTTCCAAATTGGAAAACAAACGACTTTTACCTATTCCTTTGAAGTTCGAAAACTAGAAATTGTTTTTCATTTGCTGATCCTAAAATAGTATGGAAAGTAAATAGAACAGCTAAATGAGTTTCCTGGTCCTTAATCTTACTCAAAATTCAGATGCAAATCTGTTATGATAGATTTGTTGCAAGGTAACTTTGACAGGTCAGTACGTGCTCTTCGAACCTTTGTATCAAATTGCTATAAATGTGGTGTTTCTCGTGCGCTGTTCGAAAGACACAAGCACAATAACAAACGAGCCAGTCGTGTTGCGCGAAACACTGACAAAAAATGGTTATCCAGCGCAGTGTGTTGACAGGCACACAGACCCAAACACTGAGAATCCTTGTATGGCGTTGGTCTAGCGATCTTTTTTCCATTCAGCTGTGATGATTTCATTGATTTGTTCGAACGACGTCTGCAATGAACTAATGAATGAACTTAGTACTTGATCAAACTCAAGATATTACACAGGACAAGAAGCATACGCGTTCGCCGCTCAAAAAATGCTACACTCCGTGTGCCAATTTTAGTGTATGAGCAGCTGTCTACAGACTATCTCCTTCTATGTCGCACCCCTCAGGAATTCGAAAAAGTAGGTAGATTCCAGGAACTGCAACAAAGTACGTTAGTCAGTAGTAGATGCTTTCAAGTAAGATGAAAAATCGATTGCAGTTTTTTGACAAAATGAACGATATCGATCAAAAGTACGTTACTCCCGTTACTTTTCCCAATGTTTATAATGATGTGCAGTTTATTTATAACAAAATTTAGATACATCTTCCTGCGTATCCTTTATGCATCCATGCCATTGAGATCTTTTATGATGCCCTCAGCTAAATATTAGTACATTGCATCCGGTATTCAGCCATTTTTCAGTTTCATGTGTCTAGTTATACCGAAACTAACTACCTTTCTTCAGTGGAATTTTTTTCCAAACCGATCACAGCATACTAATTCCAGATATTTCTTCATTCCTTTGCATTGTTAGACTAACCGCAGAATTCATTATATGGGGTCAACCATAGTACAGGACTATTTTAACTATTATAACCACAGCATCAATATTAGCTCATTCGATGAAAAGAAGAATAACTCAAGTTGAACACGGGAAAAAAATCACATTCGAAGGAAATTACGTCATCTAAAATAAGTAAAATATCCGTTACGGGATATACTCAGTACGTAAACTTCGTTCTCTTATTCCAAACTGATTTTTCGCTATGCAATCTATTCATGTTTTTCTGGTGAAAATGTGTAGCATTAGCTCTATAGACATCACTCGTTCGTTTGCTTTTGTTGCTGCCAGTGCATGTTACGACCGATTGATACATTCGTTATGGTCAGCGTCGGTAAACGTAAGTGACGGATCAAGTTCGACGCGTGATTCACAAAGTGCATTGCTCAAACAGTAAGGGACGCGTCAGATCCTTTGGCCAATCACCTGTCTGATTTCATCGGTGCGATTATCGTTCACCCATTCACACAGGCGCGTCCGCGCGACGGTATTTATCGAACTCTTGGATCTAACGTCTGACATCTTACTCCACACATCCGCTCACCAGTCAATCGCGATTATTGTTCATCCATTTACACGTAAGTGCGACAGAGCCCATCGACAGATCGAACGGCCGTGGTTTTGGTGACCACTGCAACACAAACGGCCACATTTGGGTGCCCCACAGAATTGTGGATAAAACTTTGCAGACAACAAAGATGTATTTTTAGCAATCATAAATCATCGTTCGTCTAAGCCTAGCCCTCCTTTGGAAATCAACAAGAGTACTGTTTAAATCAATTGTGCACTCCAGTAATCGACCGAACATCCGAGCATTAGTCAAGGCAAACAGTTTCAATTGGTCCAGTAACTTCTCTAACTGAGATAACTTCCGGTGCGTTCATTGCTTCACATTCATCATCTTCTTTGCGACGCTTAGCTTGATTCGGAACGAGGCGATCTCTTTTCCAGAAAGACGTTCGTCAATAGACACATAGTTAGCAGTCTTCAATCCGAGCGCAGTTATCCTCTGGTGGTTGCATCAACGTCTGAACCCAGCTTTTATGAAAGTGTTGATCAGTACGTACGGATGCAGGCACTCAAGCTTTCTTGACCAGATACGTGCCCATGAGGATGCCCACTTCGGATTTCATGCTAGGTTGCTCATCTTCAATCAGAGACAAAATATATTCCAGTAAATATTTATGAAACGAACATTTGGAAGATCAAACCACACCCCGATCCATTGGTTGCAACTTTTGAGAACAGTTCGGAGGCAGCCGCACGGATTTGAATACTGCGGCTTTGTTAGGGCAAGGAGCGTTATCTGTAAATAGTAAAATAGAGCGTCTTTGAAAAACCATCCGACTGCTAATTGTTAAATGACGCAGAAGTCATCCATGGGTTCTTTGAACAATTATGACTGCAAGGAAGGCTTTTTCTATCCCTACCTCGGAGGTATCGTGGAGTTTGAAATTTTCCGATCGCCAACGTTGATAACCTTTGTCCAGTTATGCTCCCACAAGGCAGTAACGTGACTCTTTCTTTGGATTTCTTGGATCAATAAACTGTTTTTCCTTTGAGAAATAATGTTCTTCCTGGGAGCTGCCTGTATTGAAAATATCACAGTCAGCGTATCAATGGCCGAACTTCGGTAACCGATCCACTGCATCAGGTGGTGCCGCCAAACTTTCACCTTAAACCTATAAAGTAGTGCTTATGCGTAGTTGCTTGTCTCTTACCTTGTAGGGTTGAAAGCACATCTGTCTGACCAAAAACAAACCAACTTTTGGAAGCCTTGAAGTCATGAGGATGCATTCTTTGCGCTAGCTGGATAGTTTTCTTATAAATGATGCTCTCCATCGCTGTGCTTTTCCCTCATAGCAGTAGACCAAGCCAAGGTTGCCTCATTCACTGTCTTGGAATTTTCGTTGCTTTTCAGGTAACATCTTTCCTGAGATACTGTAGCGTTTACAAATTATACGACAGTTGTTCGATGGGATATAACACTGAACAGTTTTTCTTGAAATACTAAGTGACTCGGTTATGGAGCTCTGATTTGCACTTGACTGATTCAGCATTTCCAACACGTTCTGATCGATAGACGATCACACATTTTGAAGTCAAGTCTTCGACTATTAGCATCGGTGTGTCTTCCTCGTAAATATTATCCAATCAGTGAACAGTGTCATGTTCGCGTCACACTAAGTGAAACGCCATTGCCTGAGTGCGACCTTACACGTTGGCTTGTCAATGGTCGTCCTGAAAATCAGTCAACGAACATGTGAGTAGGTATCAGGAATTGCGACATATTGAGTGGGGCGACACTGCATGGTCAGGAGCTACGTTATTACACATATGGTTTGTCTCAATAACCGGATGCATACGCAAATTGTACTAATCCCAGATAACTACATATCGCGAGTCAGTTCTACTATGCTTTTGCCAATGCGTTACTAAACCTTCGTTGTTGAACAGTGAGATTTACAATTATTTATACAAGCATATGTTGACAAAGTATTGAAAATCGGTTCCCGTAGCTCGGGTGAACTGAATTCTATTTCGCCTGTTCACCGAGCTTGGCAATTTGTTTGCAAACGTTTCATCACCGGCCGAGGTAACATCATCAGTGTTTGTGCAGTGGCAGTGTTCTGTTTGTATCCTTTCGTTGATATATGTGTTCTTCTCCGCCGACCATTTTTGTCCCTTGTTCTCATTGCGTTCGACTCGGTTCACCGTTAAACTGGTGCGTGGGGCTGAGATTGGTAGAGATTTCGGTTTCGGTGAAGAAGGATACATATATCAACGAACGGATACACGCAGAAGACTGCCACTTCGCAAGCACTGATGATGTCATCTCCGCTGGTGATGAAACGTTTGCAAACAAATTGCCAGGCACGGCGAACAGGCGAAATAGACAAACATATGTTTACGGACCATTCCATACCAACTCTGCTGTGTCCAATTGTTTATTTTGTTTAACTCATTTTCGAATAATCAAAATAATCTACAAGTATATGCAATCATAAATTCAACATTTACCTACAACTAATACATAAAATTCTCAAGAAGTGTACGGTGAAACACAAAAAATATTTGTTGTTAGTCCTGTTATCTACTGTTATCCATTGTAACTGATTAATCTCCATTTCGGTCTGTTCTGTATCTCAACCCCCCCATTGCCCGTTATTGTTATTATTGTTGTGGCATTGGCACTATGGTTGCCTACAAGCTGGTGATATATATATATCCTTACTTTGCATCTTCACATTTCGCATCTTGCATGACGTCACCAGTACAAATGCAAGCTAACCACGAGATGTTATTGACGACCTTGATGACATCATAACAGCTCGAGTTGCTCGTTCCAGGTCGTACGTGTGTGCGTGTGCATTATGCCGGTTTTATTCAGCTGTTTTTCCGCATCGTTACTGATATAGCACTGCACAGTGTGCCCTCTAACCTCAAGCCAGCATCGGAACATGGCGGACATCACTTCTCTTAGCATTGTTCACCAGCACAATAAACGACTTTGAATGTGAACATTCGTTGTCGGTGGAATTGCTACGGAGGTTTGTTCATTTATTGGGCAAGCACATTGCAAAATTCGCTTTGTTCTCTGTGATAACGATGATTTGACTGTTTGTGGTTGGAAAAGTGCGGAAGCGATAATGTTCAACAAACAAATAAGAGTTTGCAAACCTTTCAGCCACCTTTAAATGTCCCCCCCCATACGTTTTAATCAGGATATAGTAAAACATGGCCCAGGAACAAATGGACGAATTCTGTGAGCCGCCCCCCGAAGCGAAACGAGATGAGGATGAGGATCTACGTGTAATGGCCGAATTGAACAACCCGCGAATCTATGAGGATGTGAAACATATACTCCGTCAGGAACAACGAGTGAAGTATGCAATCACACGAAACAAATCCCTGCCCTTCCCATGCAAATGTCTGCAGCTATGCGAATTCGGTTCACTGTTAAAAATTCTGTACAACGCGTTCGAGACACTGTATGAAGAGTACGAATCACTGCACTACGAGTACACCACTCTGTTTCGTATGACGGATTTTACTGTATCTGGAACGAATATTTATTTGTCCAATTCCGGTCAAGCGGTGGGCGCGGTGGAGACCACAATGCCATCGGAAATCATCAACCTGATCGATTTTGCCCGAGATGCCGGAATGCGAGAAGAACGAAAAAAAGCCATTGCCAGTGAGGATGTGTGGCTTAAAACGTACGAGTTGCACATGGAATGTGTGCGATTGTACATGATTAAGGTGGCCAAACCTGAACAGGATCGTTTTATGGAATGGGTACTCTCGCATGTATGGGCCATGTCCAAGTGTATTTGTTATCATTGTGACTATCGAGATGCATTGGTCGCCTATCGGAAAGCGTTGCTTCAATTGCATTTGGAATATTTGACCATTTACGCGCACTACTTTGCGCTTCTCACATCACCACGTGCCCCGGAGAATCGTTTTCTGACCAAGGCGTTGCGCATGAATCCGGGTGATGCAATGATTGTGAAAAGTTGTTTACAATAGGAGCTTTGTTCCATGGTCAATAGATTCCAGTAGATAAATTATGATTTTTTTCTTCACCTCATTTTCTCTTAAACAGAAATGGGAGCAGATGGAAACGAATGGTGACTAGTGGCACCTTTTACCAATGGTAGATGAAGTTATTGAACAAACTGACACTGAGTCTAGTCGAGTATTTCACATCTTGCCAAAGTCATTTGTGGTGATGCTCCAGAATGTGGAGTTTTTGAATCGGATCATATTGATGTAGTTGTATTTGGCCATTAGAACAAGTATGATGATCAGAGATAGGATGAGAAAGATGAAGAAGTATGAGATGATCAGCAACAGTTTCGCTTTGGACGCTTTGCTCTCAAACGTGTCCAACAAGCCGCAACAGTAATCTGTATAGGCGCCCAGGAGTAGAATCACAGCTCCCAATCCGGCCGCTGTGAACGGAACAATCAGAGTCAATATACCAGCAAACCACATTTGATACCATGGAAATTTCATCGGGAATATCGTATCGGTGGATAGAGTGGATGTTTCTGTTTCACTTTTACGATAGGTTAAGTGTGCACTTTTTCCATGGTGCTTCGAATGCTTCGATACGTCTTGGCGATTCAGTTTGTGTTCATCCTTCCACTGACCATCCTCGATAACACGTTTCTTCTTCATTCTTCATTTGACCTGTTCAATTTGGTGGAGAATATCAGTGTGTGGTAAGACAGACGTGTTAATGCATCGATTGCAGATTGCGGCTAATCAAATCCGTCACGTGAGCGAATCATCTGAGTTCATCTGAACGTTGAAGTCCGTTAGTCTCGTTTCAACTCGCATCTTTGATTCCGCATCATGAAATGATTTAGTATTCCAAAATCAAAGATCAAAACTGAGACAGAATTGAAATACACATATTACGTTTTTATCACTCACATATTAGGGGTATGATTTTTAGAATGACTGGATTTATGTAACTGTGGCTAAGAATCAGTGAACCATAAGCTGACTAAATTCAAAGTCAAAGTGTGATTATGGGCATTACCTACAAGCAGATGCTATTCTTGTCCCATAAGGTGTTTACACGAATTGAACTGTAACATTGACGAATAAAATTCCGTATGCTGTATTCGGTTGTATTATGTGTGCTCAGAGATGATGGAATGTAATACGTGTTAGTGATTCGTCAAGTTTTACGCTGAAAGAATCGATCGTCGTGGCACAAACGACATGAGATAGTGAGGAATTCTAGACAGTGCAGACTCTAACGATGTTGACAGTTCATCCTATATTTTTGGAGTAGTAACTTGAATGAACGTTTGATGACAACGTCAAAAGTGGGTGACAAGGGTGGTTCGGGCTGCGTAATATTTGGTACATTAAAATCAAGTCTCCTCGAATCCGACGATACTAAGCAGACTATAGACCCAATGACTGCAGTCTCCCCATGTATGAATCATAACAGAGTCCTGTGACCATCTTCGTGGCGAGCCGTTGTGGACGCTCCAAAATCTTACGATCACGTTGTAACCACGGCTTCCAGATTTGGATGGCATACTCAATATGCGGTCGGATGTATGCTGACAGCAGACGTGGGAATAAAGATGATTCAAAACGACCAAAAACACGTTTAAGTAGACCGATATGTTTCAGTGCTGTTGATGACGCCCCGGCACAATTAACAGAACGGCTCAGGTCTTCGTGGACTATAACACCCAAGTCCTTATCTGTTGATGCATGCGGCAGTAGTTCGTTTCCGAGGAAATAAGGAAAGCGACCATGGTAGCCTAGCGAAATCACCTTGCATTTGGATGTCGTTCTCAATAGACCATCTGTGAGCTGCATTCAGTGTTTTTTGAAGTTCCATCAAGCCCTCACTTTCTGCCACTGTCTTCCAGATTTTGAAGTCGTCTGCAAATAATAATGTTTGTGGTCCTAGGAAATTTGGTAAGTCGTTTATGAACAAGAGAAAAAGTCGAGGATCAAGCATAGAACCCTGGGAGACTTCGCGGGGAACGGTGATAGGGGCCGATAGTGAATTAGAGACTCGAACCGACATGGTCCTTTGTTGGAGAAACTCAGCAATCCAATCAAGCGCGAGGTCTCTGATACCAGTACAGTACAGTTTACAGAGTAGTATTTCGTGGTTCACCCGATTGAACGCTTTGGAGAAGTCCAGGTAAACCACATTAACTGCATCGCCTTTGTCTACTGCTTCTGTCGATTCATCGTGGGCCAGGAGCAGATTGTAGTACATGATCTCCCTTGATGAAATCCGTGATGAGCTGGAGAAACAAGGTCGTATTTCTCTAAGTGTTTCATCAAGAAATCTGCTACAATGGATTACATAACTTTGGATAGAACGGGAAGGAGTTTCACTGGCCGGTAGTTGACAGGGTCACTACGACAGAAGCCTTTGTAAATTGGAGAAAATATGCCTTGTCCACACGATTGGGGCAGCACGGTTGCGTCAAATATCCTTTGGAAAAGAAAAGTTAGTGGGTCAGATATGTGATCCGCTAACGAAGTAAGCGGTTGGGAGTGCAGATTGTCTGCATCCGGAGCCGAATACTAACATAAACCCAGAAGCTTTGATTTCACTCTGTCTGCATCAAACGTGAAGGTAGTCATTAGTGGATTTGGAAGGAAGAGTATCCGACGAGGTAGTCGCAATCTCGCGTTGTTGGGTGTATCAAGGACTTGGGCAGCAGCATCTCAGCTGCTTCCTGGGTGTTACTGGTGACCTTCCCAAGACAGCTGAGTGCGGATATCTCATACTTTCCTATAAAACATGCAGTTGGAAGAGGTGAACACAAAAACCATTGTTTAGGTTTCAGATCTGAGGAGAGGACTTGGGGGTTAGATGCTGTTTTTGTGCATAGGTGTATGGTTAGTTATGTGGTTATGGCACTTATCTCACTGGGAAAAGTAACATTTTATGTCTCGTGACGTTCTTTGTCCTATAAATCAAGGTAGTCGAATCAGCAAGTTTGGAGCACACAGGTCCAAGCTAATTTAACATATAAGAAGATTGGTGGAATGAGTTATTTTGTGGATAGCATGTCTTGGAATTCAATAAATCTATTCATTGGATAAAGAGATGTTTCATATTCATATTTTCAGTACGGATATTTTTAATACTCGGGAATCAGAATGAAGTACTATCTGAAAAGCTCGTTAACACAGAATAGAGTAGTCACGTCTTTATGGATATTGTTATCCATCCCTTTGTTTAACTCACTGCATCCGGAAGCGAACTGAAACCTCGTTTTCTTTCATGGTTGTGAGAATCCATTTCGTGAAATTGATTTTTCAAATTGCACGAAATGAAATCTACCTGTCCATTGCTATGAGTGAGAGTGTAGCCTTCACGATTCACAAGCATTCATCGATTTACAGAAGTCATTTTCTGCGAAATGCCTTTCACTGAACTCTAGGAGTGTGAAACTTTGCGATCTCATGAATAAAATATGTTCATAAAAAGATCAACCCAACACATCTGTGCACTGCATGCTCGTCTGTCACGCAGTCTGTCAATCAGTGAAGACGTAACTGACAGAACTATGAGCTAATTGAAACTGGACTCGTTAGACTTTCGACAGATGACATTCGAGAAATTCTGGGGGAAGCAGATCAACCGAGATTTTGCTAATGCCTGTTTTTGATCCTTGCTAAAACTGTCTTAAATCACCTGTATCAACATCGAGGGATTTTCAAGTCCAGTTGAAGACAAGAATACACTTATTCGTGATTGTAGACAAATTTTCATTGAAAAAGTCAGCGCATTTGGCTTTACATGGATGTATTTTGTCTTGGGATGAATCTATTTGGGGTCGCAGAAATGTGCGATATTCAGTGTATTTGAATTCATGTCACCCTTCACGATCGATTTCAAGATAAGTAGATCGGAAATGTTTGGAAGCTTAGTACGAGTAGCATCTGTATGAAAGTCAGTGTCGATCTACCAGAAAGAGAGAGAGGATCTCTTTTTCTAGTATGATAGAATAAGTCACATGAGTTACTTCCGTTCCTAAAATATTATTTTTACCCTCAATCTGTGATAGTGCACCCCTAGTGGTATTACGTTAATGCAGCGTGGAACAAAGTTAAAAAATACTGTATTTGCACAAATTGATGTTTTGTGGTCAAAACAAAAATGCAATCATTTTCCATAAGTATTATTTTTCTAAAAAATTGAGCAGTAACATTTCTTTCAAGTGAACCCAATTGGATGAACTGAAGTAAAGAATCATCATCATCATCATCCATTTGCTCACTCCTTTTCCACAATAAATGTTAGCCCTGGCAAGTTTTCTTCACAAAGACACGCATACTGCTTCTTGAGCATAATACAAATGAAACATTTTGAGGACAGTTTCTAAAAGCCGATTACAGAGCAACATTTGATCCGATAAAGCGCACCGTTACCGTGAGTTTAGCTGAAGATAGACAAAATTGGAATACGGAATACGATGAATGATATGCAGTCAATTAACATGTCTAATTCGGAATTTACTGTTCGTTGAAGGTCCATTTGTGAGTCGTGATGTGTCCTGTTCTCTGCGACAAACTCGACGCTCAAAACTCATATTGTTGGAACAGATAAACTGGTGGAGGTCATGCACACTTCACCCCCTTCCTTTTTCTCTCTTTACCTCCCCCACACACACTTTCTGACCGCCATTTTTCACAACGGGAGAGAGAATCACCCGCTTTGATATAGCCCGAACCTTTTCTCTCTCTGTGGCAGTTTGAGTGCTATGCCTTAGTAACAAACTTTACAAATTATAAATGAACATATGAAGAAAACAATTCGATCCACGCATACCACAAACGAAACTGTGGATATCCATGCAACCTGTTCCACATGATATTCTCGGTGTGAACCGAGGAGGTGGTAGCTGTTTCAAGATCATTTTAAAGTCGATGGCTACAAAGGAGCAGTAGAAGAAAACAAACTTTACTGATGGTAGAAACAAAGGTGCAATTGTTTGTACCTAGTACCGTCAAACGAGGTTAATTTATTTTGGATGAAGGAGTTCATCTGCCAGGCTATATATTGCCGTAGAAAGATAAGGTTTCGCGCACAATATCCTCATTTGCATCTCGAAAAGTTACAGTGAGAAAACTCAGACTCATAGGAAACATCGTGACGATCTCGTGATAGTTTTTTATGGATTAGTTGTGTTTCATCTACAGCGCACTGGACGCTAACACCGATTTTCCAACTTTTGGTATCCGAATGATTGGATGAAATACCACAGAGAAATATATCCGGTTTTATAGTTCCTGACGCTCATCAGGCATATGTAATCGGTATTATTTTGCGGTTTTAATATCCAATCAAGCATTAAATTCTTTCCTTTATGGAATGATATAATCGAACAAAATCGTTTCTTGCCGGATGCTGAAGGCTGGTCAGATTTACCGCTCATCGTGGATAAAACCCCGCAGTGTTTCACCTTGCGGCTACATTCACTGCTATTCAATTTCTCCATATTGAGCCTGTGTGGAAATATATGTTCACAACACGGTGAGTAGGTGTAAGAAAAATTCAAACAATGGAAGGATGAAGAAGCATTTAGTGTATATTACAACCTTTAGGTCCCAGTGTCTCACCCATGTGATTTCGGTGGTTTGACCTAACCTGTCAGGCTCGATCCAACGATATTGAGATTCCCGTCTATCACATCTGTGAGTGGTTACATTTGTTCTTTAAATAGTCAAAACCAGCCAGGATATGCGCAAGTATGCGTAATTCGTTTAAGTCACCTTGGTTGTTGCGGGTCTATGCACATCAATATCATCATCATCATCATCAAAGATCAAAGATTTATTACGGGAATAACTTACCAGCTGATGCCTTTCTCGTCCCATAGGTTCGTGTGGTGGTTAAAAAACAGTGATACATACAATTCCTTGTGTGATACGTGCTTCTTCCACCGCTGCACGCAGCTTCACTTATGTTAGAATGTAAAGTGTGCTAATGTTTCATCGAGTCTCAGTTTGAAAGATTCAATGCTTCGAGCACGGACGACGTAGGATGGGAGAAAGTTCCAGATCGAACACACTCTGACTGCAAATGACTGACTGACGCCGACATTTTGAGACCACTAGTTTGAATTTATGTTCTCTAAGATGAACGTCGGGCGATAATTTCAGAAGCGGGCGACACGGATGGCTTAGGTTTTGCATTATTTGGTATAACATAGTCAAATCTCCTCTGATGCGCCAGTAGTGATTGGGATATAACCCCAGTGACTTCAATCTCTCTGCGTATGAACACTGATTTGACCCCCTGACCATTTTGGTGGCCATCCTATGTGGACACTCCAGCATTTTGCAATCACGTTGTAGCCATAGATTCCATGCCTAGATAGCATACTCTGTGAGTGGGCAAATGTTTGCTGATAGTAGATGGGGGAAAGGCGCTGACTCAAACCGGCCGACGACCTGCTTAAGCAAACCGACATTCCTTACAGCTGCGTTGAATACCTTGGTGCAGTTCAGTGAGCAGCTTAAATTTTCTTGAATGATGATGCCCAGGTCCTTCTCACTTGCAGCGTGTGGCAGTTGTTCATTTCCGAGGAAATACGAAACTTGCCCTCTGTGTCGTAGAGATAGAACGTTACACTTTAGCACATTGAATTCAATATCGTTCATAGTGAACCACAAATGAGCTGCTTTCAACGTTTCATAGAGTATCAGTGAGCCCGCTGGTTGCGTTACCGTATTCCAAATTTTGGCGTCATCTGCAAAAAGTAATGATTTTGGCCCCGGTGCCTTCGGTAGGTCGTTTATGAATGTTAGGAAAAGTTGCGGGCCAAGCACAGACCCTTGTGGAACCCCACGGGTAACGTCCGTAGGACCGGCAAGCGAATCAGAAACGCGAACAGTTACGGTCCGATGTCGGAGAAATGCACTCAATGTAATCAAGTACGAGGCCCCGAATACCGCAGTAGAATGTCGTGGTTCACC
>UZAN01042747.1:35071-46041 GCA_900618425.1 Echinostoma caproni | reverse complement strand
GATCAAACTGTTACAGAACAAGCTCTCAGAGTTGCACAACTTTAGAATGATAACTTTTTTTAGTTGATACTTAAACACGTGTTCATTGATATCTGGATGTAAATCAATCCTAATGAGGAGATAAATGTAAATAAAGGAATGTCTAAATATCTTTGTACTTCTTTTTTTATTCATTGAAAATACGAATGTACAGTCAACATTCAGGAACAGGGTCGCGGTCATACAAAGTCTGCTTGAGAAAATACAGAAATGCGGAAGACGGGCGGCGGTGGAGCGCTTAGAACCCGGGTCTCCCAAGTCACAAGTTGGTAACCATACCACTTGTCCACCACCGTGAGATATGTCAGCGAAGTTTGAGTGTCTCATTTATAACCTGCCAACAAGCGCGATGGGTACACTACTATTATTTCCATCGTAACCAAGTTGAGAATAGCCTGCTGTTGTGGCGTTGAGCTAAATTGGGCAACACAGAAGTGAGTAAGGAATTACTGATCTCACGTGTGTGGTTAATGCCTGTCTGAAGACGTTTACACATCAGGCGACCTCATGCCTCCCTCTCGTGTTCCATATTTAAATGCAAATCGGAATGTAAATAAAGTCTATGTATTGAGCTCATTGGGGATTAATCAATTCCAAATAAGAGCTGCATAATAAAATTTACCACTACACAGGACCGTAGGTCTGTATATTCGGGTGAGATTACTATAGCATGTTCACGATTTAAAAATTGAAGTGAAATGTATTGTTTCTCAGTTTCATCTCCGTTCTAGATATCGATAACTTTAGCCTTTAAATGGAGTATTTTACGTCTCCAAACCCCTATTATCCAAGCCCCCACGCGGTAAACGCCCTTGAGTGAATGACAAATTGAACGGGTTGCACAGTGGCGCTGCAAGTTTATTTTCCAGCTCCCTCAGGATCAGCGGATGCACACAGTCAGGTCCAGGTGACTGGTGAACGTTTAGTCGACGCAGCTCCAGGGCCACTTCAGCCCATTTCAGCGCAGTGTCAGTGTCCAGTAGATGTGCCAGTGTTCTAGAGGCTGGCTCCTGTTTTCGTTCGTACACAACTCGCCCTCGTTTTCCTATTACAGTTCCTTAAGTCCATGTTTGACAACGTGTTCCGGTCTTTTGCATACAATTTGTGGGTTTTGAACTTCCATTAGTGCCATACAAAAGTCATTTACGAGTAGTTCAGGAAGCATCATTTCGTATTTCATTCTTATTTTTCTCCCCAACAGTCATTCACCGGGTGGTAACACGCTCGGCACGTTTTGATTTGGAGTGATTCTTTAGTTCACCAAAAATAGCTCAATATCACTGTCGAAATTCTGGTTCTCCGGGTATTTTTTTATGTCTTTTCAAAGTGTCCACGAATCGCTCAACCTGACCGTTTGACTGTGGTTCATACGGCGTATTTCGTATATACACAAGCTCATTTGATAAACACAATTCGGAAAACCCTTGGCATATAAACTGAGCATCATTACCTGGAAAACGCAACCTACAAAATATGTTTCTAATAAAGCAGACTGTCAAGTGGTCATGATGATTCTTTGTAATGCCAATTTCTAGCCACTTGGATGTAGAATCTTCAGCAAGTAAAAAGAAAGACTTCACGAATCTGTTCAGCACAAATAATGTGGACATGAGTTCATGGTTTTCGTACAAACGACCACGATTGCGATTCAAATTGTGGGGCTAATTTCAATGTCATTGCCCATTGGCTACACTTCTAATCAGCTCTTGAATGTCCTGATCCATGAAAGACTAATAACCAAACCATGCATCAGGAATTTCATTTATTTTAGCCGTGATTGGGCCTCATGGAGATGTTTCAGTAAATCCATTTTCAGTGATGTTGGCATGACTATTCTCTCTCCAAACATAAGACAGTCATTTGTGATTGGCATAGGGTCCCGTCGTGTGAAAACCTCCCGAATTGAAGGCTCATGGAGTTCTCGATATCGTTGATAGAACCGTCAATGTTAGTGGATTGCCTGATTAGGTTTGCGGTTATTTTCAAGCATGAAATAGAATTTATGAGCACTTATTTAACTTATTTCCCAACATCAATAGATGCATCGTCATCAGGTTTGTTTTCTGTGAAGCTAGTAAACGGTACAATGCATCAGCATGTCCATTGCCTGCGGGTGATTTATGTTGAATCTCAAAATTATATCCCAGCAAAACCGTTGTTCATATTTGCAGTCGGTCAGCAGTGTGTACAGTTATACCCTTTTTGTTGTTGAAAATGACCAGAAGCGGTTTGTGATCGGTTTGGAGAATAAAATTTCTTTCGTGGATCATTTTGTGAAATTTAGTATAGTAAAAACAATCGTCCAAACCTCCTTCCCGATTTGCCTGTAATAGCATTCGGCAGATTTTGGCGATCGGGAAGCATGTGAGATAGCTTTCTGTGAGCCGTCCGCTAATCAAAGTAGGATTACTGCTCCTATGCCATAGTCTGAAGCATCTACTGCCACAATAATGTCAAGTGATGGGTCGTAGTTTGTTAATAATAAAAGGGATAGCAAAATCTTCTTCACTGATTCAAAAGCATGTTGACAATAATTGTTCTAATTCTACTTGATTAAAGGGAAGGTGAATTTTGTTATAGGGGGCTGAATGTGGGCATTTTAGGTACAAACTGATTGCAATAATTGACCTTACCTAGAAATGACTATATGCCCGTTGGTTTGTGAAGTAAGATATGGTTAGCATATCGCTGGTGTTCAATGGGGCCACGTTTGTGCATGAGCAGTCCCAGTTTGTCAACGTCTTCTCACAGCACAATCCACGGTATAAATATCCCCAAATCTTGCTTAACGTGAATAGAACGTCAATTCTGCATTTGCATTTTACCTGAATTGTGAAATGAAGTTGGTGAGGTTATCACTGGTTGGACCTGTATTTCCAGATTGGAGCGATGAAGATTGCTCCATCTGTTTTGTCAACGATTCGATGAATTTGTTTTGTGTACGAAGTACTTGCATGACCATTTCCATTTGATCTGATCTGATTTTGTTTTGACTTGAACGCTTGGGGCTGTTCCCATTGTCAATTGTCAGTTTCCCAGATCACCCAGAGTGAGAGGAAAAATGATGACCACATGACAAGAGCGAAAAACATAATATCTTAGGAGGTCAAGGTCAATCAATAACACTGTCTATTCACCTGAGGACCGCTAGTGTCCCTAAAAGCGAGCTAACCGTTTCCAATACAAAGAATGTGTGCGAGCTCGCATCGCCGTGAATCTGTGGAAACATAAACTTGTGCAAGTGCACTCATTCATTGTATTTTATCTCCAGGTTTTTTCTGTGCTTACTTCAAGCCTGAATGTGTAAATATCCGCCGATTCTCGATGATTGTATCAGTGGATTCGTCTAACTTATCATCTGAGAATAGATCTAAAATGATTACAAAAATGCATCATTCTTTGAGTTTTGTTGTTCTCACAGGAGTGTAATCGAAATGGTTTCTGTTTGGCGTGTGTTTAACGGTTCTGTATAACGGAGGTAACACTCTCCGCTTGTTTGAAAATCAGGAGTGTGTTTTCAACGCAGATCCAAATATTGATTTGAACTGACTATCATACGGACTTCACCGTCATGCACAGTCCTCAGTTGATTCAGTCAACCATACATTCGCACTATGGTTGCAACAGTGGTAAAACACAGGTCTTCGATTCGATGGGTCCGAAGTTCAAAGCGCAGAAGGGTGGATATGAGCGAAACTCATATCTAGTGCTTCCAAGTGTATAGTTGACTGGAAGAGTCGGGGAATATGTGAAGTCTGAAGGATGGTCAGTTCTAAGTAAGTTCCAAATATTAATTAGTCCACATTACTCCTCACAGGAACCTGTGAGCTAAACGAGAGATCTAAATATGTTTGTCAGCACCGAACAATTTATATGAATCCACCACTGGCAAAGGAAATAGGTTTACAAGATAACAAAGATAACCTGAACACATAATCCAAATAACGTTGAAAGTTCCTAGTTCGTTTGAAGAACGTTTAATCGATGTGCAGTGGTATGGATAATTGAGTTTCCAGATGGAATATCAGATACCAGATGAAAACAAAATACACATCACCCCCAGCAAAAAGTAAAACCGCATTTTCGGCATTAAAGATGACCTAACAAAATGCTGAAATACCATACAGCTCCACCGTCTGCGCTTGCACATAAGTCACTCAACACGATTTAAAGATTGTGGGTTTAGGGCTACACATCCCCATGTGAATATTCAAAAGCCCTCGTGAAGATACTTTTTGAAAAACAATTAAACATTGAATTCCCCTCTTTCGACGGAGCCAATTATGCCCAGAGGGTGATGGTCTATAGTACAGCATCACTTGTATAAAGATATTCCATATGTAGACATTTCCTTTCAAATTCTTGTAGGTTAAATTGGCCTAAAATTGTGATTGTGCGATAAAAATGTAGCCAGACGTACATTAACATATATCACACGTTCAGCCTAATCACATTTTTGTCCAAAAATGTGTTATACCACTCTCCAGCTTCATTTTAAATGGATCTATATCCCCTATAGTGGTTAGGTTGCTGGTTTAATCAGTGCTTTGGTACCTGTCGCCGAAATGTTTAATCCGACAGTTCATCAATCCACCAAGGGAATTAATTCACTGGGTCGTTAATAAAAAAACAGTAAACAAATACTCTGTGATCACTCCGTCAGTGAATTATTGATTGAGTCAGTCAGCTATTCATTCTATTGGTCAATCAGTTAGTCTTTGAGGTAGTCAGTCACTCAGTAAGAGGTCCTTCAGTAAAATTTGAGTTATTGAAAATATCGAAGCAAAGGTGACGTGGTGTTGATCTAGGTCTCAAAGATTTTACACTCAATGAGTGCCCAAAGTGCATGGTGGTTAGTTAACAACTTTCAAACGTGTAATGTTGATCACGCGATATAAACGAAATTGATGGAATGTAGCACCAGACTGAGACGTCAGGAAGAAATTGTATTCTGTCGAATTACTAACTGTATATATTTTTTGTACAGACCTACGTTTTAAATGACGAAGCCGAAGAATCACCTATTCTCAATGAGTAGCGTCAGCTTCTCATACGGCTATTACGGCTGAGGTCCCATGGCATGTTTCAACAGTCCCATCTTCTGGGGTGGAAATTCGTAAGGAGATTCAAGCTTTGGGACATCACAAAGTGCCGGGCTTCGATGGCCTTCCCCAGCTCTATTTAAAGATAGTGGAATGAGGCTTATTAGAGAACTATAGGTTTTATTCTCTACAGTTTGGAACCCTGAGCAGGTCCCCCCTCCCCGTGTGCGAACCAATTGCTGTCTCCATTTTAAAAAAGGGTCTTTGGAGTGGCTGTGGCAATCATAAGGGTATAGGTCTGATCCCCAAAGAGTCAAAGCTATTGACTTCCATCGATTGTACAAGGCACGTGAAGAGCAGATTCATGGGGAGCGTACTAGGTTTTGTGCCGGTCGTTAATTTATCGAGCAAACCTTCCCCCTTCCGACAACTGGTAGAGCACCGTCATGTCTACCAAAGACCTAAAGTCATTGTGTTCTGACACATTTGCTTGGTCTTTGACACCGTTGATAGCACTACACTATGGAACGGCTTTTTGAGTAATGGCGTGCATGAGCAGTATGTGTCGATCGTCAAGGAGTTGTATTGTCATGCCTCAGTTCGGGTTAGGCCCTGTGTCCAGCCACCCTTCGCCGTATCCAGTGGAATTCGACAAGACTGCCCTATATCTCCAGTCCTTTTCAACTTTGTCATGGAGGACGTTCTACAGAATCCTTTGCTGGGTCTATAACACGGTTGAATCAAAATCCACCCACTGGACAGGGTCCTTGCCTCCCGATGACATCGTTTTGCTGGGTAACAACCCACAGGCAGTCCAAGACGCTTTAAACCGCTTGTTGATCGAGGCGTCCTGGTATGTTAGGGCTTTGAGTCGTCCGAATGCAAAGTTCTTGCACAAGACTGGTAGGAGCCTGTGCCTGCACTCACCCTCTGTGGTGACCACTTAGAAGTAGTTGAAAGCTTTAAGTACCTCGGAAGCTTGATCGCAGCTGGTGCTGGTGTTGGGGAGATCTCATCACAAATAGCGAAAGCTAGAGCGGCTTTCGCCAAACTGCGACACCTGTGGCGCCGCCATGGTATCCGACCGTCTCTGAAGGGAAGGGCGTATTTCACTGCGTTTCGTAATATTCTACTTCTTGGTTACGAGACCAGTGGTGTCTCCTAGGCCTTGCTCGTGCTCGGTGGAAACTTTAGGTGAGCAATGAAGAGGTTTTCGTTATGTGTTGGGTGTGGATAGTTCCTCTGTAACAGAAGTAAGAGCTCTACGCTGCCGTCGATAGCACGATTATGATTTCCGTATGACTGCCGTTCGATTTCCTTTCCGTGCAGTCCTTGCACGCGTCGGGCTAGGTTGGAAGAAGCGCCGCGGCGTTCAGAACATGACCCGGCGTTGAGGTATGACAAAACTGGCTGTAGCTTTGGCTTCGGTTGGTGCCGCTCGTCTTGATTGATGCCTTGGAGATGATAATTGGCGTTCGTTGGAGAAAATTAGAGATATGATCTAGAATATAAATCAGTAGCTAGAATGCTGTAGGGTTTGCATGTTGAAATCCCGAGCTCCACAAAATAAGAAAAACAAAATAACATCAAAATTTTCAAGTTGAAACAAAACGTTTTTGTTATTAGTCAGTTAACTGGTTGGCTCTTTTTACTCCGCTGTGTATCCCGACATGTACGTCAAGTGCTCTTTTATTCTTGTTGTTGCGTTGACACTAGGCTTGCTCGCACCGCGGTGATTCACGTATACAATTTTAAACTTTTTTTCGCTCAAACTTACAACAGTTGGACTAGTCCTGTCTGTGTAGTGAATTTCGAGTTACTAACCAATACAAAGAACTGTATATTTTATTATATATATATAATCATAGTGGGCCAAAATTCTACAACTTAGTTGTCTGAAATGGATGATTTAGTGAGGAACTGGCTAAAATTAGTTAAATTATCCTTGGATAAAATCTATGAAATTTTTTATCATTAAGTCCTTTATTTACACGAGTCATATTCTCTGGATGTGTAGTAAATGCGTGTTATGACTGTAAAACGCAAATGTTTTCGTCACAACGTCGACCACAGAAGACAAACGTGAATTTTTGTGGGATCTCACACACTGGCAGTGTTCAAGTGACTCTAGGAGTTGCACACATGAAAATTATTATTTTTATTGTGAAATTTCTCGGAAATTTCCCACGGCATTGACTACAGAAATAACGCCGACTAATAGACATCAATTATGCCAAACTTCGTAATCTTTAGAATATTTTTTTTCAGAAGAGCGTTTAAATCTTTAAGCATTTGCACTTGACGACTACTAATATTCAAGTAGTCTGACTATAATTCGCAATATCCATTGGCTGCGGTACACCTGATGTTGAATGCCCAAGGACAAAATATTAAATTTGAACGATAATTCAGTAATTTCGTCCTACTGTTCTGTGTTTGCCGTTTTTAAAACTAGAAATTTCTGTTTTGGTTTGACTGTATCACAATTTTACACGTCATTTCTGTACGCTGGCGCCAAGTAACCTAGTCGTAATTCTGCTCCAATTGATCGTTTATGGACCGATTACCTTTTGCAGTAGAACCACGGTTTACGTAGAAATAGACCACCTCAACCCTCACTGTGTTCCGTTTGTCCGCCCAGGCCGTGCAAGAGACTAGGCTTGACCATTTCTAGTTTACCCCCGCCGCCACCGATTCGTTTCTACAAGTTGCACTTTACCGGATAATTTTGGAATCCCGACTATGATTCGACAAAATCTGGTAGGTGAAACAAGGTGTTTTTCGATAAATTCATAAACGGGTCAATAGAATTTTATACGGTTATTTGGGTTCGTCGATCTGGTTTTGATCGCATCAGACTAAGTACAGCACGTATGTTCATCTGGATTGGTTAGTTTGTGCGTCCTCTGGAGGTGGATTGGATTTCTTCATCCGAGGCCACGGCAAGGCTAAAGCCCAAACGAACTGCTTTTGGTTGCACAGGGGGATCCAATGTTTGAATAGCTATCGCTTTGGTTGTACATAGAATCATAAATCGAAGGGGTTTCGGGAGAGATGATGGCGTGTAGTAAGTCGTAAGTCGAATCTGCACGCATCACATCTAGATTACGGGATTCCCACGTATGTCCATTTTTCCCAATAAACCAGAGAGTCATACATTATTTGACTGATAGGCAGCTATTTTCTGTAAACATGGAATCCTTATCATTGAGATGGAAGTTTTCGCCCCCCCCNCCCCCCCCTCCAAAAAAAACATTTAACGGAATCGATTAAGGGGTACAATTCGAACACCTGGCGGGTCAAACAAAGGATTTGATACGTAATCCAGAGTAGGATTTGGAGAGGTTTAAAGGTTTGCTGGTGAAAAACTGCTATAAGTTCACATGCACAACCGTGGACCGCTTACACGTCAGCATATAAACGCTTTGGAGAAACTCAGAACGAACCAAACCAGGGAGAAACACCGGGGTGGTTATTATGAACAAAAGTGCTTATGTTCAATAGCTTTTTGTTATTTGTTTCGATAATAAAATTTCTCTAAGTGCAACAAATAAAAAGATGAGGCAGAAACGGTGGAGGGAAAATCACAGTACTGCAGGTGCTAAAGTTACAGGGGAACATAGAGAATGCTGCATTTGAGAGAATAAACCATGTGGACTCACCATGGTCTTCATAGGATCCCCAATGACGGAATTCAAATACGAACCATTGTGGCAATAGTCAATTCACCATAATGCAAAACGGCACATTGGTTAATCGAATTACTAGCATCCATCCGTCGTAGATTGGCCTCACAGTCTCCGAGGCAGTTTCCGGTTTATAGCTAACATAGAAGACCAGGATCTGCAAGAAATGATTATGTTTTCCTTGGATTTCGACTCACTTTCACTAAGGTATCCCTCCTGCAAACAGTGAAGTTCATCTGTGATCAAAAAGAAAGGCAAAATTTAAACGTTGGTATTCCGGTCCAAATTCCAAAGTAACTGTTATTACACTGTACACCTTAAGTATAGTTTTTATTTCTATCTATCGTCAGATGGACGGGGTTGCCAAGGGATCCCCACTCAGTCCGTTGCTAGCTGACATCTTCGTTGCTAAACTAGGAGGAACACGCTGAGGCGAACTGTTGAAAGATTACCACACTACAGTAGATATATGGATGGTCTATTTTGTGTGAATGATCGCAAAAGTGACATCCCACAGACATTGAAATCGTTTAATGAAGCACATTCACTGTAAAGGTTGAAATGAATAAAATCTTGGCCTTTCTCGATGTAGCCGTGTCCAGGATAGAAGATGGATCCATGAGAATACAGGTGCACAGAAATAGAACATGTAATTATCAATATACAAACTTGTAAAGATTCGTTCTGTGAAATGAGTTTAGTAGACACACTGGATGAAGAACTACGCTTCTTCCGCTAAACCCTGTAGGACAATGATAATTCGAAAAATATCATCTGTAGAAATATTCCGCTTGCCCCCCAGAAGTAAAACGCCATTTGTTTCCCCAAGAAAGAACTATTCATAAAAATCCATTTAAGAGGAGCTCACGCGCAGAAAGCCTAGTACAGTCACTGAGAGTGGCTATGAGTGCAACTTTCCCTGCAGCCAAACTTAGACCAAGGCCACCGGTGATGTGAATGTAAGCGATAGATAAACTGCCAAACTGACCCCATCTATGCTAATTTACTCTTTTAAGTGCGTCTATGGCGCAATTTGCATTGGTCGTACGATGAAGCGTTTGGCCCAACGAGTTAAGGAGCTCCGCCCGGGATAGTTGAGTCAGGGGAAGACCGGCACGATCGTATGGTACCTCGTCGACACCGGGCACAAGATCGAACCAGAGAAAGCTTTCGATGTTGTTTGTCGCATCCCACTTAGGCGATCGAGGGCTACCCGAGTTTGGACACTATACCTATGGTCGAGGCGATCTCCATTCGCTCACGAGACCCCAATCTGAGTGCCCTCAAAAAGACTGGTGCATGCGCTTCAATTGCCTTGGCCGGGTGTATAAACGAAGACAACTCGACGTGTCACTTGACCCAAGTGGAGAACGGTCACATCAACTAACACGCAAAACATTATTACACACACAAAGACACATATCTTTCACTCTTTGCCTCCGATTATTGACCTCAATTTGAGCTGATGCCTACCATTATGTAAGAATGTTTTCAGTTATATGATATGTGAGAGCATGACTAAGAATATCCGAAAACAATTGTTCGCTCACCGACTCGTTTTCTCATTACTATCATGAAAATATTCAATCTTTTTAAATCCGTAATTCATCGACGAAATGTAATAGATGACTGATTGACCGTATAACATATATGCCACTGGCTTAGAATGTACTACGTTCTTTTGCCCATAGGATGATGCCCCACATACGACTTAGGTCTAACTTGAGCGATGTGTTAGGAAATACCCAAAAACTAGATGCGATTAACATAAGGAAAACGTATTTTTCCACTGGCCGTTCGCATAGCAATTCCGGTTATGCAGTTCAGCACTAATTTGTGATAATGATGGAATACGAAAAATAACCCTGTAGATATCAAACTTTAAAGTGTGGGATAAGTTATCCATTAATAAATAGGTCCGTGAAATGCTTTGGATGAAATCGGACCAATGGGTTGTTTCCAAACTTACCTCGCGCAGGAAACATTTTGATCACGGACATCTTGGCCCTGGTGAAGACTAACCCTTGCTTTCTGACGGGTTGAACTTTGCGACGATCCTTAATCGGATTTGCTCGGACTTGTAGTTTTTGCCAATGGGAATGTCTTTGGACCGTGTATCTATATAAGGGATGATGGCTTGAAGATACCGTCATCAAACTATCACCTTAGAGAAGGTGTTCCAATTATACCACCACCACCACCA
>UZAN01042747.1:9421-34423 GCA_900618425.1 Echinostoma caproni | reverse complement strand
CCACCACCACCACCACCACCACCACCACCACGTGACTTTCCCTATTGTGTGTTGATTGGCAGCGCTTCAACCGGTCGCCACAAAAAGAAAGTAAAAGTTGAAAAAATAAAAAAAATATTTTAACTGCCCTCGGGAACAGATATAGGGTAGGTGGAGGATGAAATTCAAAAAATATTTTTAGATATGCTGATTTCCTTGTTTTATTCAACTGTTCTACTATGTCAATATTTTCATTCTTTAAGTTGAAGGTTTAAATTTGTTCGAATTATTATAGATATCAATCAATGAATAAATGAGGGAAGCAAAAATCAAATAAATAGATCCAGAAACATTTTGCTGAAACATTTTTAATAATAGATGCCCGAGTATCACTCTCTCATTCAATCAGCTGATCGAAAGCGTTCTGCACGCAGTCATGCGACTGACAGGCTGAGAACCAATGAGTAAATTGCAACCTCGTCACAACAGTTCATAACATGTGGCCATCACGGTACTCAAGTCGTGGATATGGAAGTCGAGTTACCGATCCATCTGGCTTTACCAGCTTGGTGTGTTCATCAAGTGGGGATACGCGAGTTCTATTATTTTGCTGCGGTTGTGATTGCATTATTGTGTTGATGTCACAACCAGAATCAACATACCATATTAAAGCTTGGTATCGTATAGTTTTAGCGGCTGTGACATATGACCACCGTGGGTGTCTATACCTTTTGCAAATGAAGTTGTCCGAAAATCATTTCTGAGCATCATTTCAAGTTGTCTGAGGCTCATTACCAGCGCTGACAATCCTCCCAGCGATGACCACCATGCAGCGCAGATTTCTCTACCTCCCACTGAAGCGTGGGTAGTCGATTATGAGAAGTATGTTCTACCTATTAAGTATCGGGTTCGATCCCCCACTTGGGTCGACGGCTTCGAACTGCTTAGAAGACCCAAACAGATCGAAAGAGCCCTACAGTTCTTCCCAGATTTTCAGCTCACACCTCATTTACACGACTAATTAATCATCTAATCAAATTAAACCATCCTTTTCTCTTATACAGAAATTATTATCCACACATTGTTATTGTGCTCTCCGGTATGTATAAAAACCAAACATTTCACAAAATTTTACTGGATGATAATTAATCACTTGGAAACTGAGCTGCAGCACCGTTTAAAAGAATAGTATACTGTTTTAAAAGTACAAGTTTGTAGCAAACAAGCAACCGTTTGAAAAACATTGGAGCTTCTTGGTTGGTCACCTCATCTATGAAGTGAATCACTTTAGATGAACCATAATAACGTAACAAGATTGGTAAAAGAACTTGTCCTGAGAAATACACGGTAATGGGTGGAAGGACTAAGGTAGTATTCAACACACAGTCATGAGTACACTGGTAAAATATGCCTCGGTGGCAAACCTGTGCCAAAAGTCACAGAGGTGACCTTCATGAACGATTCTCAGTTCACCATTAGTTTTCTTATCATTTTTGTCGTAGAATGTATGCTCAATTCTCTCAAAGTTATCGGAAATTCGGCTTCCAAAGGTTGCGTGTTACTTTTTCAAGAATGTTGACTAAAAGGTTCCAACGATGATGAATTGGTTGCAATGGAACACTTAGAGTATTTTCATGGAGATAAACCACCAGGGACGTAAGTAATAGGTGATGGTATCATCATATATGTTCGCTAGTTTTCGTGTTGCTCCACCTAATGCACATCCACTGCCTGCACGTTAAACATTTCTTGTATTATTGTTGAATTTAAATCACGGTTCTCCTGTTTCGTTCTCCGATTATCATTTTAAATCTTTGCATAACCTCTTACTGTATTCTTGGAGAGTTATCCTTCTTCGTAGATGTGCTTTATCCAATTATAAGAACATCATGAAAATGCGAAGAAATTTCATTGCTGTATGGAACTTCGGGAGTTTACATATATACTTTGATTAGTCCATAGAACAATACCAAGTCGCCACACGACAGGGAAAGTGTTAATCAAGAACGAATAAAACAGGCTTGGAAGTGCGAGAAAAGTAATCACCGTAAATGAGGAGCGGTTGGGGGTGAACGAAAAAGCTGTTATATAGAAATATGGGAGAAACGATCCTATCACCACGGTAATAACAATAATTAAACTTGATTGGAGAAACGAAAAATAAAATCTTCTATATATTCGGATTCATAAATAACAGATTATAAAGTAAAAAGTCAAACACCCAGGATAAGTGAGTCGATATGTATAATCACAATATTTGTTACATGTGACATAATACATATGATATAATGCTATATATATAACACAGTAATGAAAATCAGATTTGTAGAAAGTTGAAGAGGAAGTGATTTGCATGGGGGCTTGGATAATAGGGGTTTGGAGACGTAAAATACTCCATTTAAAGGCTAAAGTTATCGATATCTAGAACGGAGATGAAACTGAGAAACAATACATTTCACTTCAATTTTTAAATCGTGAACATGCTATAGTAATCTCACCCGAATATACAGACCTACGGTCCTGTGTAGTGGTAAATTTTATTATGCAGCTCTTATTTGGAATTGATTAATCCCCGATGAGCTCAATACATAGACTTTATTTACATTCCGATTTGCATTTACATATGGAACACGAGAGGGAGGCATGAGGTCGCCTGATGTGTAAACGTCTTCAGACAGTATGATGCAATGTAATGCGGTTAGTTTATGAAGCTAATACACAACGTATTCGGGTGCGATCACTGAATTGCGGTCGATTCGGATGACATCGCGCCCCTTGTCTCCAAGTCCACGTCCGAACAAACACACAAGCGAGAAACCGTACGGCCCCCAAAACAATTATAGAGCTTAAAATAGGTAAAAACACCCGATAATGTTAATCCAGGTGAAATATATTCACAAATCCGAATCGATAGCTTTCGCACGCTCGCGAGACGAGTCTGTTTGATGCAAAAAGTATCTACTCCTATGAAAATATCACGATTCACAAATAGTATGGAATACGACCGTCTATGCGATTTCTGTCTCTATACAGTCTCTGAAGTAATTACTATCCGAGATCATCCTTGATCTTTTGATTGGAGCCACAAAGGCACAAAGTGTTTTTCTATCGTTGCCATAAGTGGAAGTTGTATCTGAGTGGCAAAGAAGCACCATCTTGAGTGGTTGTGATACGTGTGAGGACTGTGACTTAAATAAACTGGGTAATCATTCTACTGTCATTGATGTGTTGCCTGTCAAGTTATTGATCCACTCTTGTCAACCGTCTGTAAACCTGTATGTAACGCACACGAAATTACAAGACCATAAGTTCTATAACTTTATTTCGTTTTTGAGTCTTGTTTTTTCATCTCCAGTTTATTTCTTGAAGGTTTCATGCGAATGAGATGATCTTTTTTCGCATGAGTGGATAATCAACAAAATGTTCATTATGAAGCTGTAAAGAATTTTTTTTTTATAATCAACGGATGGAATGGTAAAGAGACAGTTTCTTCGAAGCAACGTTTAATTTCAATTTAGGCTAATTCATGCAAGTTGATCACGGTTATTATGAAATCGCATGAGAATAAATCAATAAAAAGGACCTAGTGCAAATTATAACCCTACCAGATCATTCCGATTTATTTTAAGCAATATACGCAAAAACGTTCAAAAGAACCTTTGATTTCTCCAGCTCATTCCTTGTAACGAAACAACTGGAGTTATACTGAAGATATTGTTTTAGAATTAGGAATCGTGTATCCACATCTCAGCTTCATTGCGAGGTGCATTGACAGGCGCCCCTTAGTGGAAAGCAGTAAAAACAAAGGAAAACGATTCAAATTGTAAAAGCATGAAACGAAAGTTTAATGAATGAAACTAGTTTTCGTTCAACGACCCGCACAATTATTTTATATGTTTGCACCACAACCATGATGAATACCGTACAAGGAAAACATTTAAGATTCATTTAACAGAACACCTGTTACTGGTGCAAGTAAATATGGGAATGTTATAATTTGAAGGAGGAGTAAAACCAAACGCTTTTTGTATTGAGAGATAGAAACGGAATTGCCGAAGATAATAATTTCATTCATAAATGGAACTTTTAACATGGAAACAGTCCGATCTAATGGTAACGTCCTCACTTTACAGCAGAATAATGTGATTCCGTTTGGTTACAGTTAATACACTATCAGCAGTGACCATAAATGCAAATGACAGTGATCTTCAAACAGAGGAATAATACTGTATTGCCAGTTTAGGCAGAAACAGATGTTCCTATTTGACACTTTTATCTGATTCCTATGATGAAGGAAAAAACAGAAGTAATATTATCCAACCAAACTTATTGCTTTGGCAGCTTCCATAATCAGCTTCTCAGCGGTAATCTGGCTAATGGGAAAACATTATGTATGAGTAGATTTGCTGGTAAGCTATTTTTGAAATACCTGGAATGTATCCACATAGAAAATGTTCAGTTCATTTATGTGTGGGCGTTTCGGAGGCTCAGGTGTTGAAAGAGCCTATAAAACGAACAATTTAATCAATTTGGTACCAAAATTAACACATTGAATGCGAATTGTGAACTTATAGCGAGTTTAATATGCTGGCGCTTGGAGGAGGGATTATTTGCTAATTCTACATTCAAATTGAGTTAGAGCAGATTCTAACTAATTACATTGAAACGGTTGGCATACGACATAGATGTTAGTCAGAGGTAGATCAAATCCTAAGGATTTCCGCTGAGTTATAAATTTTACCGCTGCAAACTGAGATTCAAATTTGGACGCTAGGTGCAAAGGTAGCTACTAGAGAAGTTGCATTACCTCTTCGAACTTCTTGACAAACAGACTGGTGTGCAATAAGAAGCGGTGGCTGGCAGTTATTGAAATACCTTGATGGATAATTATTCACTATTTGTATATTGAAATTCACTGTAAATGTGCTGTCATTTACATTTTTATTCGCAGCTTTGAAAGGAAACACAAACATAAAATGGGTAAGAGTTGAAACCCCGAGAATTGTCATGGAATTCCATTCAACGGCATTTCAGCAGCAGATTTATGGGTGGATATCTTTTCACTTAATTTTTGAACAGATGACGAATTAGTAAAGAGAGAATAATCCATGTTGTTTCAAAAATACTCAAATCTTAGCTAATGTACTCATCATCATCTAACAGAGGTAATATATCGCACCGAAACAATTTGCTTTCTCCCTATTTTTAGCCATATTTTTGGACACTGTCAAACATTCACTTTCATACAAATTTCCATTGGGATGGTTTTTAATAATCAACTTAAATTGCATTGTTTTAAAAAGTGATGATTTTTTTTAATTCGTGGGTGATATATATTGAACCGCATCCGTTAAACGAACATAAACACAATACGAACTAACATTTTACCTTAGATTGGTTAAGTGTCAGACAGTCCATCCCTCAATAAACTGTGCCAATATAAGGAGTGCGTGATAAAGTCGGTGTCCTTCGAGTGGTAAGTAAAGCGAGACCCGAGTTCTCTCATGCGTACTTTATTTGTGAATAACAAGTAACTCAGTTCCGGTACTTTTATAGCTTCTATTCGTATTTGTTTTCAGGCTTGTTATTTTTATGAAAAATTCAGAAGCATTGGATTTTCAATGGAACATACTAATACGATTACGGGTGAACCTCTGTAGTAGATATATGAATGAGTCAAGCAAAAGAGCGCTGTTTTTAGGCTACATGAACGAGCGCTGAATGTAACCCCCCTATTTCCTTATAGAACAGCAAATTTGAACTCAATAAAACCAAAATGGCTTCGCGAAAACTGTTTGGCGGATCTGGCTTTGAAAGTAGGTTCGTACGTTTGATTGAGTTAGATTTGGAATTGTGAAATCTGGTGCATCACTTGACTAAATATTTTAACAGTAATAGATTACACTCACATTAGCATCATATGCTGATGATTATGTAGATACTTATTTCTCGGCTACTCCAAGATATCAATCAAAATTGAAGCAGTTTGACTTCCGTATCTGCGTTAGAATAGATAATCGAATTCAAGACAGAAACAAGAGTAAATGGAGAAAGTAAACAAGCCCTGATCATGACTGAATAGCACCTTATAATACATTATCATTTTTAGATCTGTAAACCATTAGCTATACACGGAACATATTTAGAAGAACCAATGCCTGCATTGAGTAAAAACGTCTTTTGGGGAAGATATTTCATCAAGAAATGACAAATTGTTTCGGAAGAAATTAAGAAAATCGATTCTTGGATGAATGCGTATATTCAGCAGTATCAATCGGAAGCATGCAAGAAGATGCGGTTCGTTCATTCAATATGGTGGATACGCGGTGCTTACCCTTGTTACCACAACTGGTACTTGCAAGGTGTAGCGTAGTAATAATGATAGATCGCTAAATTCGTCGGGACTAGTACTGATGCAGACTGACTGCACTCTACCTAAGTTGCAGAAAATCTAACAATGGCATAATCGTTCATGGACAAAAGACAAACTTAAAGAAGGATCAGAGTAAAGACTATTGAATCTACGTCCTACCTAACCATACACAATAGAAAAACATGAGTAAACACACTTCTTAGATATATTTTCAAAGTAAATCTCAATTATCAATATCTTTCAAATTTCGCCTTTCTCTTCTGCCTGAAGATGGTTCCTGTCTTTAGCATGGGTGAAATGCCTCCTGTACCCGAAATAAATAAAGTTGTAATTACTTCTAGTATTGGAAATGTTTATTACATGGAGCTAGTGGTAGAAAAAATTCGACACGCTGCAAATCTCTCAAAGACCGATAATACCGGTGCCACCAAACCGGATCCATCGACAAAGCTTTCAGCATCAAGTTTTGCATTCATTCTGTGGACCAATCTCATATGGTTTACCTTGATTTGACTAAGGGTTCCCACCTGTTTGTTACGACGGTAATCTGGGAAAAATATTTTCAAGTTTATGCTAACGTTTTGCCTGACAAATTTTCTTTTGCCCGTTCACTCTCGGTGTCATTTGAGGATGCATTTTCGAAGGTTATCCTGTAGTACCCAGGAGTCCTAAGACGTTCCATACTATCACCCACATCTAGCACATTAAAGGTGTGGCTCTCCTCTGTTAATGCCCATGATTTTATCTATGATAGCACCCTGGATTTGCCACTATTCTGTAGCACTTCTCATGAATCCGAATTATGTTTAATCTCACCGGAATCATCATTTTACTCGAGCCTACATCTGACCATCGTTGCTAATCTATGCAAGGAAGACCAGGTTGATTTAGACGTCGTGTCGCATACACCAAGTAGACACTCCACGTTTAACAGTGCAGAAGGTTGTATCAATGCATCACAATATTCATTCGGGCTCTAAAGGAAAAAATATTTTCATTTGGTTCACACTGGCATGTCTTTGGGGAGGAAAGATCTCCATAAAAACATATTTCCTTATTCGTACACTAAAACTTCAATATTACACTGACTAGGTATGAATTCTGATTCATGCTGGTTTAGTTGTTTTCTTACAGAGAGCTTACTGCGCTGTTGAGCTCACTCACATCATGGCCAAAATGAATTGTCATAGATGCAATACATGAAGGCACAGTTCGTATGACATCGGTTGTTTAAGATAACTTCCGTAAAACGAGCAGCTTCTCTGAATATTAGGGTGCAAAAGTGTTTCCTGTTTTACGTGTAATCAACATTGTAATTCCATTGCGAAGAGCCTCTCACTACGCTCAGTAACCCAACGCTAAACTATAAATTTTAATTTGGAACCAAATAAGGATACATTTATTAAAATGTGATCTGTGTCCATTTTGTGAATTACGCTTCGAATTGTGTTCCGTCCCTTTACAGTGTTTATATCCATCAATCGAATTTAGATGATTCCGACATATTCATTGATTTGGCCGACCCAAATTTACTCATGTTCACCCTTACCAGTCGTATCGTTTCTCGTCGTTAGTACGTTACCAAGATAGATTGTCAGTGTTTGCATATAAATGCCGCACTCGTTAGCGCTTGTGTATTAGGAGTATGCGGTCTAAAAGCCTGTGGCAAAGACCCCTTGCTCACACTACCTAAATTGATACATTCATTGCCTGTATAACGCACGGCAAGCAAATCAAACACAGGATAAATCAGTCCTGTTCTAACTGCTCAAAGCTTCCGACTGTCACGTGCTTAATCAGTATGACAGAAAACAGAAAATTATCTACAGCGAAGTAAAAGAAGAATCACTAGTTCTCAACATTTGAAGCACACATAAAGCTTTGAAGTTCACAAAACTATACACCTGGGCTGTATCACAGATTAGGTAATAGACTCACGTGTTCCACAAAATGTAGCACTTCACTTAAACCGAAACTCAATCACTCATAAGACGAAGACGGTGACAACCACAACAATAACAAACAACGGAAATGTAAGGTTAGAATTCAAAGTTAAATAAAAATATCGACGTTGATATAGAAAGCAAACAAGCGAATAATAGCGCTTCATTAACGTATAACTGCACTTATATTGCACAGTTGATCGTATGTAATTTGGGGGACATCAGATGTGAATAGCATCGTCGTTATGCACACAGAAGGGAAATGATCACTCATTTTCGTGCACCCGTTGCGCCAATAGTTTTAGTCTCACACCGGGGTTACTAATTTAATTACTTTAACTATTAAATATATTAAGAGGTTTTGAGAAAGTAAACCAGGTGTTATGATTCATGCAGTTACTAATTTAGTTAAATAGGTGATTGTAGACGACTGTAAAGAATGAGGATCCATTCAAGAAGTAATTGGATGTTACATTGTGAACAGCAAATCCTTCAACAGTTGATGCAGTACTGTAAGAACTACTGAAAACACGTTGGTAAATTGCATTTGGGCTGTCTCTCCCTACAAGTCATGGGAAATAAAGAGTTATCGTCCGTGAAGACTTGAGACGTTACAAACGTTGTGTCAGACCTTCAATAATAATCATATGTCAAGCTGTATGGATTTAATAAATTTTGTACCAGTTAAAGTAGACCTCTATTCCCGTATGTGTTTAGTACATATTTTACCGCTCTTTTATTAAACCATCCATGATTGGAAGTTGTGGTTGAGTTGTGATAAAGAGATGCTCAAACGTCCGGAGAAAAGGACACCAAATAATAACAGTTTGTACCGTTTAACCTAGATATATATGATCCTCGATTAGAAGCTGGACAAACCTAAAAGATTTAAGCTATTCATGAGGTTCTAGGTCAAGCAAAATACACTTTTACTAAACAGATCGACCTACAACCGGATAAGGTCTCTGACTCAGGGTGACCCAAGTCCAACATCTCGCTCCAAGGACAACCAAGAATAAAGTCAGGCAGTGCGTTGACACTTTCCAAACTTGCCTCCACAGCGTCTACTCCGTCAACGGAGTAATAAGAAATTACTCGATAAATATCATCGAACAATGAACCACCAATAATTTTGTGAACTAGTGTGGGGGGTTCACTTAAACCCCACGAGTGCTCGTTCACAAAGAATGCTCCAATACACAGAACCTTTCATTTGTGATTGATGTCCGCTAGTTGAGATGGATGGTAAGCTAGGTGTAACGTTGAATCGACCAGGAACATTTTCCGTATGTCAGTAGGCAGTCTTGATGCGATTAAGTAACTCTTTCCACATTTTAATCTTGAATACCTATCACACATCACTAGTCAGCGTATGAACGCACAATTTGTTTCATTCTACGACTTTAGATTCGATTTGAACCGCTGGATTATTCATTGTGAATGGAAGTTTACAAATACGCATGCTGTGCGGTACATGCTGAATTAGGTCGGTAATCACAAGGACAACTGATCACCATGGTTTCTTTGCGACTGTGTATTCGCCTATGACTTACATCGCTGAGTTAGATCAAACGCGTTGTGCACAATTACTTCGTTGGAATATATCATGTGATCAAGATCAAACTGTTACAGAACAAGCTCTCAGAGTTGCACAACTTTAGAATGATAACTTTTTTAGTTGATACCTAAACACGTGTTCATTGATATCTGGATGTAAATCAATCCTGATGAGGAGATAAATGTAAATAAAGAAATGTCTAAATATCTTTGTACTTCTTTTTTATTCATTGAAAATACAAATGTACAGTCAACATTCAGGAACAGGGTCGCGGTCATACAAAGTCTGCTTGGGAAAATACAGAAATGCGGAAGACGGGCGGCGGTGGAGCGCTTAGAACCCGGGTCTCCCAAGTTGAGAATAGCCTGCTGTTGTGGCGTTGAGCTAAATTGGGCAACACAGAAGTGAGTATGCAATTACTGATCTCACGTGTGTGGTTAATGCCTGTCGAAATGAAAGACGTTTTCAAAACAGAAACTGACAATAATGGATAAAAGTAAATTACTAAATAAGATTCCTTCTGGTAGATAAACCTCTATTTCCTTTGTATAATTGATCGTAGTCAATCATCATGCTTCATGATTAACAAACTACGGTACGTCTTCTGTCGACAGTCATTTGGCTGTGTGTCATTCCACCTGTGCTCACATTACTCGCCATAACCGTGAAGGTGTTACACGCTCGACTCTCAAGTGGTATGCTATGAACTGGCCTTAAAGCAGTTCGAAAATGTGAAAGGGAATCAACTGCAAAATGAATAATATAGTACTTGAATTTGACTCACAGTTACTTGTGTAGGATAAATGATATTGATTGATTTAACTGACTATCCTTCGGACTTCATCTTCACGCACAATCCTCAGCTCATCTATTCGATCATGCACTCAGAAGAATTAGACTCAGGATTCACTCTTATTGGAGCTTATCAGTTGTGCATATCCACCATCAGTCAAATCAAATAATATAGTATTTGAATTATGCTAATCAATAAATAATTTTGATAAGATGATGTTCAATGACGCAACAATCGCACTCGCACGTGCCCTCAACCGATATGTGTGGTATTCGATTGGACAGGCGACAAGTGGTACGACCCATGCATCTTGCACCACAAGGACACAGTAAAGGTCATCTTCGGCATTAACCTGTCTTTTTTCCGTGTTGGGAGACCCGGTGTTTAAGAGAAGCAAGTAAATAAATAAGTATGATATGGTACCGAAAATAAATTGATTACACAAACATGTAATAGGGAAGCAGTAAAACGAATACCACAATAATTGCAGTATTTAAAGCACAAGCCCAAAATTTACCATTAAATTATATATGACTTGCAGACCCACGATTGAACAAAATAAAACAGTCACACTAGTATAGTATGTACCTCTAGTTTTCAGATATAAGATTGTTATTTGCCACAAAACGAAAAGATCGGTTCCACTTCACGGATTCGACGGTACTTTCATTCGGAAAATAATTTCTTGTAATCCTTTGGATCAATTTAAGCTGTTTTAGCCTCTGACTTCTTCGATCAAATCAAGCATTTCAGTTACATTCTAATTTTTGACTTCCAAATCGTCCGGTTCAGATAGTTTCCTCACAACCCTGATTAAGTACTACTGTTGACTAAGTTGTCATCGAAATGCGTCTGCGGGTGTATAACACGCTTATGCAATATGTCAGCAGAATCTTCTGACAGTGAATGGAACTCTAGTTACCTAATGATGTGATTTCAAGTATTGTTATCTAGTCTTCTACATGCTTGGAATTCACCAATATCAACAATTGATTCAATGATTGGGAGAAAGAACGATGGACATAGATAGATACAGTGACAAGATGACACGGAAAATAGCTTCCATAAAATTAGTAGGTAGAAACCTAAATAATCTCGTTTCTACAGTGGAGTTGATAGAGTGGTGCTAGTTGATTTCTTTGTTTTCAAGCATCTTGACAATTGGGATACATTTTTAGACGGGATAACACGTGATCAAGGGCAGTGTATGCACCAGTATATCGCGAAAGCCCTGTCAAATCACCGAAATGGCTCCAGATATCAAATTTTTCCTTCCAGTACTTCCGCAAATAGAAACAGTGTAAATGTGTATAGAGAATGAGCTCGCAGAGTGGTGAAATCTATCGCTCTGCTCAAACACACACTTGGATTAGGCGTGAAGAACACAGTTTTGATGCGTATAACGTTATCTCCTTTGCACCAGATAATCTCCTTTGCATGGCGTCAGTTAATTTGTCCCTCTGAAAAGCACAGAATTGTACACTGTTGTTTAATCTCAGGCTTTTGTAAAGCGCTCTTCATGAACTAAATATTTTCCGGGTACCCGCTCTGTGCACAGATCGATATCGCAAACCGGAGCCGGTCTTCGGCGTCCCCTCGCTGCAGACTCCTCTTGACCTGTCTGCCATGCAAGGAATATGATTATTTCATCCGTCGTAATCGTCCAACAAACATTGTATAAAATAAATACAATACATGGGTGATATTTTTGTGTGATGCAATCATTATTGAACTCAATCGCACTTCTAGGGAGTTTCAGTGCTGCTCGTCGAAAAGGAACACTAACTTTAGGAAGGGAATAAATAAAAACGAAATGCAGTTTCTCTTTGTTTGACTTAACCGTCAATAATTTGGTTCAATGCAGCTCTTGATGCATGCAAACCAATTTGAAAAGACAGACACCGACACCTCTGAAACTTTCTATGGTTTAGGTATCAAAATTGCGTGCTGTTTACGTACAAGCCAACAGTGTTTGTGGTTGAAGGACAAATTTTCCAAATTTGCCACTTTTTTCTGCATATACGGTGCACTTGGTATATCGTTCCACATCATCTTGCCCCTCTGGCGCATGACCTTAAACAACTAACTTTATTTTTGCCTTCTCAACAATCTGATTAAATCATGTTCCGCGGCTCGCGAAACCTGGAATCCTTCATCCCGACACGACGTTCTGATTATCAACTCGTAATGTATGTGGTGCTCTTGTTCTCACCTTTAATCCGGTCGTGTCACATTGACACTTTTACTGTGCCCAGGGGAAGTTCACTGGGTTTACTAAAAACTCACGGCTGAAGACAATGTATGGGTTCTCTCCCGGGTTAGCTGGGCAAGTTCCATATTCCATATTACAGATGATTCATCCGATCGATGAATAAATGAACCCGATAGATCTTTTGATTGTCGGGTAAACTAGGATTGCAAAGCATGAATCGGATGCTGCTGAAGTGTTGCCTTGGCTAGAATCTTTGGAACCTTCAATTTAGATGTATGCTGTCTTTCCGAAACATGCATACAAGACCCTACGTCACTCATTTCCCTGCGTTCTCCTAACCCAACCTCGACCTCACGCTTCACTCTCCGTATTTCAGGCGATTCTGAATCCGAAGCTAGCAGGGTCGCTGGTGTTGGGATTGCACTTTTTGCCAAGGCTAAGCGCTCGCTTCTTGACTGGATTCCAGTCAGTAGCCGACTATGCGCTGTAAGTCTCAACGGCTCAGGACGGGTCAACAGTTACAGAACGAAGCGTCCTTGGCTATTCGTCGTATCGGTGTATCACAGACTGATTGCAGTACACCTGAAATAAAGGATGAATTATACAGGGATCTTTCTCAGTTACTCCTAAGTGTTGGATCAGCGGACATCGTAGTGGTCGCTGGAGACTTCAATGTTCAAGTGGGATCTCTGGATGAATCAAAAAGGCTTCATGGCGAACCGTATGCAATACCGGGCAACTGGACGGACAACGGAGATCGTTAACTTCAACTCTGTGCCGACCACGGATTCTTCCTGCGTAGAAGCAAATCAAGGAAGCTATGGAAATGTCGATAAAAACAACGCAGACCCTGCCGCAAAACACAAACGATGAATCTCGTCTATCTCGACTGCCCTGCTGGACGCCTGCGGGAACTCTTCCTCCTGATGCCACATATAACACTGCGCAAATCCCTCAAACGCCAGTTCATCAAGAGCTTGCGGAATCACTGCGAGAAGTGGTGAATAGGAAAGTATAGAGAGATGCAAAAGGCCGCGGCTATTGGTAATAGTTGTAATCTTTTCTGTCTAATTAGGAAAATGGGCCCCAGGAAAATAGGCTCAATTGAGGTAATTAAGGAATCCGAGGGCACACTGATTCACGACCAGCAACGCCGTCTTGACCGTTGGGCTGAACACTTCAAGGTTCCGTTCAAATGGTCACCGTCGACGTCTAAACTATCACCCTTCTCCTGGACTGGGCAAATACTCTCAGTTAATTCCAGTTCTCCATCTTAAATGTAGGTTTCCCGGTCCCAGACCGGCTGTCCCCATTGGCTTTTAGGGATGGATGCTCAGCCTTAGTCTCGGAGTTAACAACATTCCTGGGCTCAGTGTGGGAGAGGGAACAGGTTCCAACTGAATGGGGTAAATCGGTCATCATACCGATTTACACGAAAGGGGATAGATCCTCTTGTGACAACGACAGAGTAATAAGTTTAATCAACATCGTCCTTAAACGTCTCTCTAGGATCCTACTCCGTCGATTGTCTGTCGCACGTGAACGGTGCACGCGTGAGAACCAGGCTGGCTTTGGACTTGGTCGAGGTTGTATCGACCACATCTTCATTCTTCGCCAAACTCTTGATCACCGAAATTGCTATCGTAGACCCACCATCTCTGTCTTTCTCCATCTGAAAGCGGCCTTCGACTCAGTCGACCACTGTAAATTCTGGCACTGTCTTGCTCTGAAAGGTGTGCCCGAGAAGTTTGTTTCAATACTACAATCCCTTTATGGTGATAGCCAAAGTCGATTCGGAGCTTACGACACGTTTTCACGCGAGTTCACCACGGAAATTGGTGTTCTAAAGGATTACCCTCTCACTCCGTTTTTATTTAACTTCGTGATAGAATCAATTCTTGAAACAGTCCTGTCCCCGTGCGAGAATGGTGGCATCGCAAATGGCAAGCTGTCTTATCTAGAGTATGCAGACGACATTGTGCTAGTAAGTGAAGATTTAGGTAAGTTGCAAACTTTTCGGGATAGTTTGAGTGGTAGTGTAACCAGGTTCGGTATGTGTTTTTCACCTTCAATGTGTAAAATGTTACTTCAAGACTGGGTTGGTCCTACACCCAGCCCCACCATAACTGGGGAAGTATTAGAGCAAGTAGACAAATTTTGCTATCTGGACAGCCAACTTGAGACATCTGTGGTGCCGTCGTGACATCCGGCTGTCTGTTAAAGGTTGAGTGTATGCTACGGAAATCTGGCCAGTTCTGCTATACAGCGCAGAAACTTGGCCATTAAGGAAACGGGATAAAGATAGACTGTCGGTGTTCGAACACCGCATTCTACGCAGCAATGCACGAATCTGGTGGGGCACCCGGATAAGCAATGCTGAGGTTAGGCGTAGAGTTTTGGGCCATCGTGGTCGCCCAATGGAGCAAGTAGTCGACCTCCATAGATCATGTTTTTTGGGGCATGTTTTACGCATGTCACCAGATAGGTTGCCACGGGGAGCGAAGATCGCCGAGGCAGGTAGTGGGTGGAATATATTCAAGGGTGGTCAAGATAAGACGTGGCATGAAGATATTAAAACGCTAACCAGGAGTCTGGGTCAAATAGGACCCGTTAGGCTCCCCGAATGGAGACCTCGAGATGATGGTAAGATGGCTGATAGTGGGATACACTGAGTGATATGGCTGGGTGTCGTAAATAGTGATCTTTTTGCATCTTGTCGAGTTCTCTGCAAAATTAGTGCAATGAAATCCTAAGTTTCCTCGTCGACCCTACTTTCAACCTTTCCGGTCTTTCTCCTCATGTTCATCCAAATGGGCAGCCAAAAGACAGCAACCAATACCAGCGCACAGTAAAACATGGTTATTCGTTGTAGAGACTGAAACTGAAGTGCTGGTAGAGAATCTCCACAGGAGTCAGTTATGGAGAGAACAAAAGAAGTTCAAACAATCACGATACTGTGCTTGACTCGTCTCAGATACGGATTAAGAAAGCTGCTGAGGTATATTAAGTCGAGTCAATTTATTTGTTTGAGGTCACAGCTAAGAGCAACAAGAGGATGTGAAACGATGAAGCAATTGCGGTGCACTCATTTTCCAGTTCATGGGAAACAATGAAGATAAGCGCACGATCAAGCGATTGTCTGAGCGCGTACGTGAACACCACACTTCATATGGCAGCGCAGTGGTTTCACAAGTCAAGTTGTGAACGTGGCCGAGTCTTGCCACCAACTTTTCAAGGTTTGTGGTTCATTTCCGTGCCAGATTCATCCCTAGGCAAAGCAGGGATATTGGCAACTCGTATGCGCATCCTCTTATTGTTTTCTGGAAAACAATTTGTACAAGTATCAGATCTCCCTTGTTGCAACCCAAACCAAACCAATATTTTTACTATTAGATGCGTAAGCAAACAACTATGAAATCAATGTGGATTTATCTTTAGATTTCATAGTGAAACCACTTCTAACAAAGTGATATGGTTCAATTCTCCAAGACAATTTTCTTTGTTGGTGCAACACGGACCACGGAAAACGAACTTGTGTGTCACTCCGTATTGTTTTGCAGGTCACTATGATAACTCACTTGAATAATGTGGTTAAATCATTGGGTCAGATGGATACTCCCGATAGGTTTAACTAAAATAAGTACGATTGCTTGACCGTTTAACATCATTCTGTCATTCCCATCCGTGAGCTCACAGAGGTGAATTTTCCTCTGTCACTGTTTGCTAACTGTTTTGAATGTTCTCCCATCATTTTTGCAATCAAACACGAGAATATCTGATCACTGATTCCTGTTGTGATAATCTTCTGATTACCCGCGGCTCGACAGTGTGATCATGCCACCTCTGCTTCATACAGCCGGAGTCTCTTGGGCACTCAAAGAACGCGAGGCGATGGCTATTCGAAGGAGTAAAATCAATTAGTAAAAGCTCGCAAAGTGTCCGGTGCTAACCCAATTAAGCAACATAAATACCATAAGTAATAAGTAGCAACTATCGGAACATCGCTCATTTGACTTTGGCCTCACATTGTTCAATGCCTTTCCTACCATATTCACCAACAAATGATTTGTTTTACATTGCGTCCCCATTCTAATTTAGATCTAGGAATGTGCCGCATATGACTAGCTGATGCGGCACTGCAAAACAAATTGTTTGTAAATCAGATTAATTCGACTTTTACCCCTGGGTGCAATTGGTCCCCTATGTATAGTAGCAGTAATTTGCTTTACTTGCACCATGAAAAGGGTGATACCGAATGTGAGGAGACATGTCAAGCACTGAAGTCAGACTGGCAATATCTTTGAACTGGATGTTTTTACCAAAGGAGCTGTAACCCAATTTCTCGCAACCTAACTGCAAATATGACTTGAGCAAAATGACATAGAAAATCAACCCAATAAATGTTGCAAAATATTCATTGTCAACATGTTTGGTTTGGATTAAACAATATAGCACATACAAGTTATATATTTCACTGGAATGAAAGGTCAATATTCTCGTACAGTTATCGGGGTGGGGAATTGAAGCAAATGTCAGGGTATTCGGCCTTGGTTCAAACAGATTCTCTGAAACAAAAATTATAATGTTATCTCGTAATAAGTTAATGTAAAAAACTAAAACAAATCAAGCGGTAACTATCTGCTTTTGACAATTTATACAAAATAAGGTCGGTTAATTTGACCCGAAAACCTGAACGCTCACTCACCAGTAACAAGTCCACATAAGGTGAATGACACACAACAAAATTGCATTGATCGAAGGTGATAATTTTGGAACGAAGTCTGAAAAATGCATTGCATAAATAAGCATAAATATCTGTTCGTATAAACGATAACTTGTGATAACTGAGAAAAAGGAGTATGCTTTGTATAACAGAATAAACTTACCCAACAAGAAGTGTACAGTCAGCTGTTCTGATGCAGCGCCCCTAGTCTTCACGAGCCTTGAGATCACACCAGATTGGGTCTCAGGATTCTCTTCCATTTTATCGCTCCCCGATTGCACTGGAACGCTATTTTCACCGTTACTGCTGCCAGGGTTGTGGTCTACTGGTCCTTCAACCTCTCCAGCACCTGAAGAATCTCCGTTTTCACCAGAGGTGCCGCCTCCAGAATTTTCGTCGGAACTTTCACCACCAGCTCCCTCGTCCTTATCATTACCACCACTACCGCTGCCACCACTACCGCTGCCACCACTACCGCTGCCACCACTACCGCTCCCACCACTACCGCTCCCACCACTACCGCTGCCACCACCACTACCTTCATCATCACCGCCTTCACCGGTGGGAGTTGTAGTAGTCGATTGTGTACTACTTGAGGTAGTGGTTGTCGTTTCGGGTGGACTCACAATTATGGGAGCTTGCGCTTTGAAGATTCGTTGAGTAGGCTTGTTGCAGATCTCGTCGTAGTTTGTTTCTGCATCCGGGTTTTGACCAGACACTTTGACACATTTACTTCCATCATTCCCCTATCGTGAAAAAAGAAAACATAATTACTCATGAGTTTTACAGTAGAAAGAAAGTTGTTGAAACATATGAATGCCACATCAGCAGAACAATTAACCAACCTGATCTTCGTCCAAATAGACTTTGATATTCTTTCCCGCATCTGCAGTGATGTTCCATTGACACTTGGGATCGGTGCTATTGACAACGAATGTTGCATCTTTTTCAGTTGCAGTCAACGTATAGGTGCAACCGGTGGTTGCATCGGGATCGGCGGATAGAGCAATGGATGTGCACAATAGTGCAACAACTGCCAACCGCTGGCCCAACATATTCGTTGGCATCGCATGTTTCCCTACAGAACGCCATTGGATTATATAGGTTTTAGATAAGTAGTGGGTGTCAACAGTTTCATAGATTTCTTACAAAACAAAAATGATGTTGAAGATGTCACCGCACGCAGCTGTGATTGCTCACTGGTTAATAGTTTATATTGTGAACGCATGGAATGTTTAATCATTGGTAAAACATGGTGACAACCAATAAATACAAAACAATCAATAACGGGTGCAGAAGACTGCATTGAAACTCAGGAATTCGCTTGTTTATCATCGGTTGATTCATCGAGAAAGACAGTGTTTTTCTTTCCAGCCGTTGACAACTTTGAGCTTTCTAATTCCTTCTCTGAGGCCTTTAGATTAAGGCAATTGTCGAATTGGATCTGGTTGCTTTATGTATCATGTGCTGAATCCTCAGGTCGAAAGCCAGATTCCAAGAAATTCAAGCCATATCATTAGATGGGAAGGTACTTTGCATGTCTTCCTCAATGGTAAACTTATCTTTTTGAGTCTCCAGTTAGTTTACCAATTCAGTTACACCTGTGGAATAACGTTAACTATGAATGAAAAGTAGGCGTTAAGTTCTGTGATATAAATTCTTCCCTTTTGTTAATATCATTTATCGCGCGCGCCCATCTATTGGCTGCCCTACACTGACACTCACTCCGTCATGTTGTCGAAATGTTCACGTTTTCACTCAATTTCATGCGTCGTCGTTATTCACGGGATGACATTATTTATCGTGAATTTTATAGTGTTAATAGTACAGCCAATGTCGGTAGAGAATATGATTCTCTACCGACATTGCGAAAGTTATACCCAATACAATACAATACGACGCAAATGTTGCGCTATGCTATTTTATGAAGTTTACCGTTACATTGATTTCTGTAAAAGGAGGAGTAATAAATAAACGGGCGAACGAATAGTTTTCAGTTGGGCATTGAACTTTCCATTCAGGATTCACGTTTATACTGAATGCTTTCTCATCGAGTTCGCTGCGAGCTGTATCCACAATAAGACCCATAATACAGATTTTGTCGTTTTATCCGGTCCAACTTTGAATATGTTGCCTTCCAAGATGCATAGACAGTAGAGAATAGTGTGAGTAAATGAAAGAATATTTTACGATGCCCAACGAATAGTGATGCTGAAAAATTCACGGGGATGACACCAAAGAAGAGTTTATCAGTTGGCACATTATAGCTATCTTAATGCTACTGGATCACTTTGCGGAACAAATTATATATCTCAGAAATACAAAATAATGTGGATTTAACTCACAGTTACTTGTGGGCAGTGGTTTTGGATGATATATAAGGAGTTGAAGTGACCATCCTTCAGACCTCACCTTTACACACAATTCTCAGCTCATCCAAACAACCATGCACTGGGAAGTAACAGACTCGAGTTCGCTCACATTTGCACAACTGTTGAGCTCTTCTAACAGAGTTTGCAGTCTAGTGCTTCCAAGTGCATGGTTTACTTGATTAACTGAGGATTGTATGTGGAGGAGAAAGCTTGAAGGTCCATCAGTTCAAATCAACGGAAAAAATAAGTAAGTGCTGATCATGGTTACAGGACCTTCATAGTTGATCAACGTTATTCTTTCTTACCTTCTTCCCATGACTTCAGACTTCTTTTCTTAAAAGGGGCACATTGAATGTGAACTGACACCCATATACATAGATTAAAAAACCTTGAACCTCATTGACACAACCCTGTTGCACTCCCTCCATTTACGCATCGGAAAGCCCCTCAGATGTTTCCAGTTTTCCGATGCAAAATATAATACAAACCATTTGGAAAATCTGTCCCGAAAAATAAGAATTATCCACCATGGTTTTGGAATCGTTCGGCACTCTTCAAAATCGGAATCTAAATATGCTGATTACTTTTACCAATGATGAAAACCGGTGCAATGCATTATGGATTTCAATATTACGCATGAATATCTGGTAGAATAAGCTTCTTTGATCATAACTTTGTCGTATCAGCCATCTTTGAAATTGAACCTATGTCACAAAGCTATCACAAATGCAATTGAGCCACTCAAACATAAACGACGTCAACAGGTGACTTTTTGTCATATTCTGGGATGTGTATTTTTGACATCGTGAGCAAAAAGATATTAAGATATTAAATATAATAAAGATATTAAACATTTGGCGATAAAATGAAAATACCGCTTTGCATTGTCACATAATCCAAGAAAAGGTCGGTACACATATAAGAGCGACAGAACAATTCTGTTCACATTACGAAACAGCTGTCCAGTGCTCTCTGTCGTTTATCACAAACATTTCCATCGCATGTAAAAGCATAGAATTGTGAGGAATCAACGATCTCCCAATAAGTGAAATCCACACCCAAGACCATCAAGAGTTTCTGTTGCCTCTAAATAATCAAATGCGTCAATCCAAGCTTGATACTTTAAATTACTTCTTTCTGTTTCCCTACTCAGTAATTATTGTCTTTATCATTGCTATTTGATTCACTATTGAAAACCAGTTTTCTCAAAACGAAGATTTATTGGCCTGCTAAATAAAAAAATCTGTGACGCAATTTGGGCCTTCGTATTTGGTTGTGAAACGAATGTAACGAGCTTGATGCTTATAAGTGCATATGAATTCATTACACCCGTTGTCTCAGATTTTTATTCGAGACTTCTTCATCTCATATAGACAAACAGTCTATTGTTAATGTGATGGTACTGACGGAAGGGGTCCATGCTGTCATTGTTCTAGAAACACGGATTATAGTTCACTTAACGAGACGGGAGTAGTGTCTGCCTCAGCAGGAACCCTTACTGATAGCAGCTGTTAAATATGAATGAACCACATCATTACTGACGTGATTGGAATGGCTGTCAATTGAATGCGTGNTTTTTATTCACATTCGCTTATGTTGTTCTGCACATCATACTTAAATAGTCAGTTATTTTGGAAATGCACACCTACGATCTTCGTAAATCACAGGTCCATTAAAAAGGAATTCAAAACAAAATCCCGAGCCTTCCTGGGATGCTTTTGATTATTTTACTGATCCGAAAACCGCAAGATTTTTACGCACTGTTATGTAGAATATTTCCACAACCTGTCGTGTTGTCAAAACCCATCGCGACGACCAGTTATACTACGTCAAGCTAGCGTATAGTTGCCTTTTATGAATGGTTCATTTTCCCTAAGAGCAACAAATGTCTGTACATGCATGCGTTTTACTTCGTAACTGTTTGCGAATTGTATGCAAATAGAGCGCTGTCTCAAATCCTCCCACAAGTGCGTTCGGTTTTAAATACCAAAGTTGTACTAAAGCTTTCGAATCAAATCAAATTGCGCAGGCATGCAAATTTGCATTTTCAACTATATCAAACCTGGAATACATGTGCGATTTGTCACTAGAATGATACCGTCTAGCTTCAGGCGCAACACTCGACAGTGTGACGTGGAGATGACATTCTCATATCTCTTCGTTTCGTTAACATGGGCATTTCGGTATGGAGTTGTAGATGGCCTGAATTCCCATAGACTGGAAACGACCAACAACGATCTTCTATTTATCCTCTTCTGGCGCAAGCATGGATTGTAACAGGAAACACTCAGATAAACTTTCATTCCATTTGAACATTCTGATGGAGGTGTAAAATGATTTTGTTCTCTTTCCTTCAACACGCTTTTCTGCTCACACGAAATGCGTTTCAAAGGAAGGCAATGAGTGAAGCAGAAACTTTTTGCACATCATAATTTTGATTTCTATTTATTTCCAGCAGATTTGGTTCATACAATACGTCATCCCACATTTTGCACAGATTTCACTTAATGACATGTCTAAAGTAGTTTCTTGACTTGACTAATTAATCTGAATCTGAAAAAGAACATCCATCGTAATTTCCCATGTTAAACATACAATGACTAACACAATTTTACACATCCAGCTGGTGACCCTAAATCTTGACCTCAAATTGCACAGCAATCACAGAGAATGACTTCATCCAGGCACGTTATATTCTAGACTTCCGCCATGTTATTCCATTTGAGGAATTTGTCAAAAATTGATTCCCATTCTAACCATAAAAATGTGTTTTGGAAACATAAATATGTGCTCATTAACGCTCTCATTAGCGATTTACCGAAAACCGGCATTCATTTTAAAAAGTTCATGTTAGTATACGAAGAATGGTAAAATTTGAATGCGAAATCTTTCCTATGGGGAGTCATCTGCTGACCCGTGAACTCGTTCATACATACAAATAGTTTCCTATTCTGCCATCATGTGGATCCGATTGATTGGCTTCGTCCGATTAAGTCACAGTTTAAGCATACAGTCTCCCAAGGAGCAGCTTGATAGTCCTTGTAAAATCAACGGATTGAGTTAACTTTAAATTTTCTACCGCTCTGTGCTAGTTGCGCTCAACTGAGTGAAGAAAAGACTGATGTTCATGTCGAATACTTGAGACTAGTAGCAAATTATCGTTTTACAGTTATCCGCACATTATGTTGATAAAGACGTATGTTCATGCTGTTTTTATCCACGACTTTCAAAAACCCTTCATTTAACCTCTTTTTTGAATTTAAGTTTCATTCAGCATAGTGCACTGTTTGAAAAAAAATCGACTTTTTTTTAATTAAAGCTGTCTAAAATTCTTAGAGGCCACATGTGATGGGAGATTGAAACATTTTCCCATTATTTGTTTGTGTGGCATGATGGAACGTGATTGTTCCAAAAGGTCAGAACGAACGCAATGAGCTAGAAGAATAAAACGGTGTTCTACCTGGCTTTATGCCACTTGGAAGACCTAACTTAGCATAGTAGCATACTGCGCATGTATCCATAGCATTTGTCATTCGAATGAATGCTCTGAATTACCCCTTAATAAAAAATTATTTTAAAGATAAGTTTCTCTGAACACAGTTCATCATTTGATGTTGCCTACATTTCTTTCATTTGTCATCGATTGTCATGAAACATTTGAATACATGTCTCATTGTAGCTGTCTGCTGTGTATTATTATTCATTTTTCCGATAACGTACCAATGAATTCCAGATGATAGTGTGATTGAATCATATTAACTGAAGCTTTTCATTGGCACCGAATACCGGGTGTTATCTCCGTGCATACTTCGTTTCCTCTGTTCGCAGCATCTTGGTTGGTGAAATATTCACTTTACAAGAGAACAAGACCCACCAATTGTAGTTTCTACCTCGGATTAACTCTACAAAAGGTAGTCTACTAATATTTTACTACGCAGCATCCGCCAAAATTTCGCTGGGCTGGAACTACAAACAGAGTATTCCGTGTAAAAGCTGTGAGCACTCACCAATAATGATGTATTTGTCTGAATTCTATTCACAAACAAAATTATCGAAACATGGCGGTGGAGATGAATAATGAACATAGGAGTAAACTCTGACAGGATTATTGAAATTGTTATAAAGAAATTTACCAACTAATCAAGACGGTCCAAGATTATCTTTTTAAGCCTGAAGTTCTTCATCGTAATTTACACTTGTTGGATTTGCTCATTATGCATTGTTTGTAACCCGGTCGAAGTTCACTTAAATTAACGTAAACTGATTGCTCAATCGACCATAGATCCCAAATTTTCCTCTTTACATGTTCCACATACATTCCAATGTATAATACCTCAGCTAGTCGGTCCGCCAGACTGAGTTTTGTTCACTTTGTAGATATACCAGAAGTTAGAGTTTGCAGTGTTGGTTTAATCCGGTGGTAAACCAATATATTCTGACTGATGAACAAGACATAGGGTGTTCAAGTCAAATCAAATAAAGTCAATAGTCGTTCTATGCCGTCGGATGGGTGAAGTTTCAGCGTTACACCATAAGTGTGGATACAAACTGAAAATCAGACAAACGGAGAAGGGAATTACTAGCTGTCGCCATTGTCAATGAAGCATCAGTTTAGTAATTCCGTGGGAACTTCCCTTTTTTTCAAAAGGTAGACTTGCGATACAGGGCAAAACAGAATCACTATCTGAAGGGGGACGTGTAAATACAAGTCTGAATGTAGAGCGTGGCGATTATTTCGATACAGCTTTTTAAATTTCGTAGTGCAATGGGTGATGAGTGTCTGAGAGTATTTGGGCAATACAGTTTTCACATGCTTGCAGGTGTCTGTCGGTGATAGTGTCTGCAGTCGGTCAACTTGTAATAAAAGTGTGGTATTTTTAATCGGAGTAATAATAATGAAGGCTATCTCACTTTACTGAGTGAGATATAAATGCATTTTGGCCATGGTAAATTGTGTGACGTCAAGATAAGTCAGCTCGTGTAAGATGGCATTCGTGCCATTGAGATTGATTCATCACGACGAGACTGCACTCTGGTGAAGTGCACTCC
>UZAN01042746.1:3167-31839 GCA_900618425.1 Echinostoma caproni | reverse complement strand
GGTTTTAGGACGACATCAGAATTGAATTGTTCTATGAATTTGGGGTTTTGAGAATGTTTGCAGTATTCATTTTAATTTTCAGTTTTCTTGAGCATGACTTGATTGTATGTATATCAATAAAGATCTTTCCCTACTATCCTACTTTATTCGGCGCATATGAAATTTTTATAGTTGACGTAGAAGTACATAGTGGCGTTCGAAAGTCCGCTGTTCTCCCAAACCCACATTCTTTTTTGTGCATTTCGTGTGGTGGTTTCTGGATGAGGACTACTGAAGGTTGTAATAGGAATGCGTCAAATTGTATTATTCCCATTATAATGCATAGTTCCAGGTACTAGTGGATGCCTCGATGGCAAAAGTTTCACTTATTAGTGGTTATTAAAGGTTGATTTGATCAAACATGTGGTCGGTGGTTGGTTCTCCCACGGACCACGTGATCAGCGATAATCCAACGGCATTATTGGAGGTGTATAATATTCTAGATTAACCATATCTGACAGAGAACCTTTCATTTTGGCAGCAGTAACTGTCCAGTTATCACAGACTTCATCATCTATTTCCATGCAGTTCATAATTTGTAAGCTGTCATTTCAGAGTGTAGTGGAGTACTGCTTTGGCTATTTGCAGGACAGGTTTCCGATGGAGACGTGTAGAAAGATACTGAGGTGCAGAAGATACCGATCTATTTTTGTCTATCTTCAATCACAGCCATATACTGTCTGTGGGGATCAGCGTAGGTAAACCAATCGGAACAAGGAATAATAATTTTAAGTCCACTATGATTAAGAAGTAGGACTCTGCCCACTTCCGCTGAGGGACGGTGTTTTGTTTACAATTTGGAGTCACTGAAATGGCTTTTGGGTGAATAAGTGACAACCGCGCATGGTACATAAGTATCTTATATGGTAACTTTCAGCATGTAGCTATGAAAAGATGAGAGAGTAAAAGACGCTCAGACTATCCAATCATAAGGTAAAACGCCTTCTGCGAAAAACGTGGGTAGCTAAACTGTTTTGAAATTCCCTCGTGATCACAAAAACGAGGTGAACGAAAGCCAACTCAGGGTTTTAGCGCAGGAACCGGAAGGATGAAATGAGCGACATTTCATAACTTATTTCTTCTTTGTTTTACATTCTTTCGATGTAATAACTCAGGAAAACATTTTGTTCCGCCTCCTTTTTCAAATTTTCAATAAAAACAACGAATATATAGGAAAAAAGGTTTAAAAATTCGATATCTTTCCGCTATGCACCCACAACTATACTGATCCACTTTCTCTAATGTCAACCATCGACCTGTGATGCTATATATATATATATATATTACCTATCAATACTGAATGCATACAATTGAGTCCTTCTTGTGGTTAGAGCTGAGGGTAGAGGGCAGGGTACCCGTGTAAGCCCCGTCAAGACTGGGTTACAGGTCCGATCACAGGTAACCGTCCTTCCATTGTTCTTTGAGGTACTTGCTCATCCAGAGGCCACTTGATAGTGGCGTTGCTATTCTCCTCCATTGCAGTCACTCGAAAAGAATTCCAGAGTATTGTTCACCTTCGCAGGAGTCGATTCACTAAAATCAGCTCAATTTACTGGAGTTCCCCAACGTGGAGGAGTTTCCTTACCTGCGCTGCTCTCTCCATAGTGGGACTTGCTGCTGGAAATCCAGGCCCATACCACCTTTCGGATCTTTTGCAGACAGATCATGTCCCATCGATACGCAAATGCGCATAAATAAACGGCCTGTAGAGACCTTTATTAAGGCGAAAAACAAGCAATCTACGTAAGCACAATGGCTTGCTCTCTGTCACTGGCGTGCTGTGGATCCTATGCCTTTAGGTTCGAGCCCTGCCACCGTTACCCAACTTTGGTGGAGGACAGCTTTGATGTCGTCTGATTCAATGCCATGCCTAAGCTATCGGGGCTTTATGTGGTTCGCTACTTCAAGTCCCGGGGCTTGGGTTGCCGGTTTCCCTTCACTGAAAATCACGTCCTCGTGACCGTAGATTTTTCCCTGTCTGTTGTTCATCACACTAAGGTGTGTAATAAAAAGACGGATGCCGATGGATCTATCTCGTTAGTATGACCTGCAGACGAACTAATAAACTCTGAATATCACCTAGAAAACTTTCATTTTCAAACAATCATGAATAGGACAATTACACAGCAGATGATTTCTAATGTAAGAAATGACTGAGGCTGATATAACCCACATATAACCTAGTAAAATGCATGCTTCTTGAGTTTATAATTTAACCTCAGTTAGCGATTTTCATATTATTTTCATCATTTTGCCCCGAATACTTCCTCCCACAGGATGCCAGCAACATCGATGGCAGATTTTCATGTGTGACGGTTTACAATAGGGAAGGCACAGGTGTGATCCAATCATGAAAACACGAAATAGCCGCTGAACTGTAAACGTTCAGTTATTTGGTTCGAGAGTGCTCATGTAGCCTTTGCAGATCGAAGCACGAACTCCAGGTCAGCAGTGTAATGTCTTACTAAAGCGTATCCATGCTTGTCAATCGTCTCAATCACATAAAGCTCGTTTGCCGAGCAGACTTTCAAGATATGGACAGTGTTCACTGAAGCTTCCCTAAGTCACAGGATAGAACTGAATTCCATGTGCGAACTAAAGTGTTGGTGGAATAAACAAAAGGTGTAAGGCGTTTCAATTAGACTCACCGTATGTTTTTGTCACCCTAATTATACCGCTCCTCATAAACTGTTACCGATTGTGTCAAAAGGAAGGTGACACTGAAGTGTGTAGAAAAACAGCATAGAGTATTCGGTGTTTTTCGTTCAGAAAACTGCCCAAATTGCTTGAAAATATAGAGGATGTGAGCGACAAAAGAGCTCAAATGACCCGGCAGGTTGCTGGTATGTCATATTGAAACCGAAAATTTTGTTTTCATTGTAATACCAAACAAAACCTATCCACGAATTTCGCATAATCACCGTGCGATTAGTGGCAAACGCCTTGGCGTAGTGCATGACCCTCTTCGCTGAAGCTGCTTCAACTCAATATCAAACCATGGAGAATCAACCAAACTTTTCTCTAGTCAGGATTCCTTTGGCAAAATCCTAAAATGTTCTTGCAACTGTTTTTGAACGCGCCAGCTATTGGCAAGTCACTCATTACGTAAATGAAATATCGTGTTCTAACAACGTGCGCTTTGCATTGTTCTGTGATATTTTCTTTTCCCACTGGAATCTTCCTCTGGTGTAATAATTTAGCTTATTCAGTTTGCACACTTCAGTCTGTGGGCTTTTGGCTGGTAACCCACAGTTAAATGTGTTGATTTTACTTATTTAAATAAATAATGAGAAATCTGGACGAGGCCGTTTTTTCCAAACTATTCTCGAACGTCTGGACTCTCCCTATGAGGTGGAATAAAGTAGCTGATCCAAACGTTGTTCGATTGGAAGCGGGTATTCAGCGCCTGGGTGAAAAAAGTACTCTAGTGTTAACGTCAGATGAACCGCACAATGTGCTGACCCGTTCGCGTGGAACGATAGGTATCATTATTAGTTAACTGGACTTTGAATGATTCGGTTGAGGTGCAGCGCTGTCGATTCCTAACACGGATGAACTGACTGCACACGCATTTAGAGCCTACTCAATGCTAAGGAAGATGTGTGCAACACAGACTTCAAATGAAGCGGTCGATCCTAAGCATTTCATACTTACTTTCTGTGTTTCGAGTTCAGTGCCTTTGATAAAGACACAATTGTTAATGAGCATTACCACTGTAACTAAGTATTCATTCAAACCAATTTTTTTATGATAAATTTTGATACACTAGTTAACGGCACACTCCCAGTGGAGTAATTGCTATTGCACTTTGACCGTTTAGTGCGACAGTAGTCTTGCTAGTTTTCGGAAAACGCACAAGGTGCGTCATAGAAATGACCTTTGTACACATGGAACGTTTCAATACAGTTCATCCTTAGACGGAAAATGAAGAAGCGCATCGACTGAAATAGCAGACCGGGTACGATTGAGAATACTAGACTAATTTGGTTTGTTCTCACAATCTTTGACGTTGCTGGATTTTCAAATTAGCCTTTCGCTTCAGTTGGAACAATTTAATAAAGATCACCTCTGTTGAGATGCATTTTCCCTTCGTTAAAACGAAACTCAGAGATATATTATTTCAGAGTTTCAAATGAATTCCTAATTCAAACATTATAAATGTCAGCATTTTGGGTGGTCATATCGGATCAGTTGGATTAGGTTATTTATTTCACGTGTTGTTTTACTTGAAACAACCGTTAGATAAAAATTTGAATCTCCCATATACAGATGTGCTCAAACTAAACAAGCTAACTGCTCACACGTGTGGCTTATTTCAGTGTGACGAGAAAGCATCAGATACATAAAATTCATAACAGTTAGTGTATTGTAACTCAAAATAGCTTGAATGAAACGAGGTGGGTTGAGATTCACTGGTGGGTTCAGCAAACCTTGTTTTTCTAACATGAAGAAACTGATAACACAAACGCCCAAGTCTATCCATTGTATCCATTGATAACGATGAGCTAATTGTGAACCTGTGACAAATAACTTTCAAATTAGGATACGGATTTTTCGCGGACAATTCCTAATGATTATTTTTAATCAAGCAAAAATACTTCATTTGACCAATAACATATTCCCCATCAGTTCATATCTAAAAACGCATCAGAAGAAACTTATGCGTTTAAATTACAGACCATGTAACGACGACTAACCGTAGAGGTTAGGGTAATGTTCGAATTGGAGCGTTTTATGAATCATCTTAGATGTGACATGTTTGCCTTCCTTTTAAAAAAGAACTTGAACCCAACTATCTCGTCGTTTTCAAACATGAATTGTCCTTTTTCATTCCATTTATCATTACATTATATTTCGTGCCAATCATAGTAGAAGAGTCTTCGGACCAAATTGGATGCATTTTCATTGGATATTCAAAACATGAAAATTGGGTTGGTCAAACCGTGACGCTCAAGGTAGTGGAGTAGTGCGCAAAGATTTCCTCAACAACTGCTTGACGCGTACAGTGAAGCGGACCTGCAAAGCTCCATTATCCAATGTGTGTCTTCACAGGCTCACCCATCATCTGAACGAGCCACAAAGACAGACTGTCTACGCTGACTACTTCTATGGTTATTTACTCCTTCCGGTGCGCCTGTAATGCAGCGCACACTGATTGCTCGGCGAGGCAACCATCCCAATGAATGAAGGAACACTGCCCACAATGGTTGAAACAGGGAGGCACGGAGAGAATAGGAAGCACCATTTTTGGTCAACTAGTGGCCGTAAAATAAACCATAATTCGCGTTCAGCGTCCTCTATCGTGTGCCTTCCAACCTCTCTAAGGCAGTGCGCTTTCATACATTAGCCACCGCTAAGGCACCAAAACTACGCGCACAAAAGCGGCTGGTTCAAGCTCTCCACTTACTCCGGCCACAATTCGATCATCAATATCACCACCACCAACAATATCGGTCTCGCTCTAATACAGACACATATGGCTCACCCAACCACTCCTCTACCTATCTCGAATGATCATTCGGCCCAGCGTGAAAATGTGTCCTCACTATCAATAAATCCTTATATGATTTGTACAGGCAGGATTATGAAACATTCGAAAACATGTGTTCGCCTTCAAAATCTGTAGATCTAATTTCTAATTCATGGGATCAAGCAATCTTTGGACGAGGTCGGTAATTATTCAAGCCGGTCAGCAATGCCACAATCAAAAAGGTATGGGTATGGTTCACCAACCGTCACTTGGCTGGTTTAGAATCAAGTTTAAGAGAGATTATCCAGCTTCCTTCTCGATACGCACCATTGTTCGGGCCTAAATCTCTTCAAATCTGCGCCGAGTTGTCTTTCACCTTACATCGAGGCTCAACGATGGCTAAAACACCGAATCGTGGGTTTTGGTTTTCTTTCATGGAAAGAGGTTAGTATATGAATTTTGTGTGGATAATGTAGCATAGCACTCACTGAACCCAGTAATCCGTAGATTCGATTTATAAAAAGGGAAAGTTGGAGAACCATATACAGCGAAATAAAATGTTTCCCAGAATTACAGGTAAAGGTAAAACTAAGTTAGGGCTGAGCGCGAGCGGAAATGTATTAAAAACTATGATGTTAGGTGTTACAATAGTTCCTATTTAGACAAATTTAGGAGTAAATCTCAGTTGTTGCACCACCTACGGGTTTTAGTGAACGTCTGACTTTTTTTTATCTCAAATTCATTGAGGAAAGTAATGCAGCAGATCGTTCCTAATTACTCAGAATAGCAACAGACCAAATCAAAGGAGAAAACTATCATTAAATTCCGTTCACCTCTACATTGCATCATTTCATCTGCAAACGTGGAGAGTTCGGTATTAAATTACCTTCTTTTCATTACACCATACGGTGTTGAGAGGAAAGTATATTGATTACCAGAAAGCAGCGAATTTCCTGTCTTTTAATCTTCAGGCCTTTGCGAATTACACTAGCCAAACCCACTGTACAACAGCTTTTCACAATTGGCTTGGGATCAGATATGTAGAGGATCCCACCTGGAGTTTCCCTCCAATCCGAACTTCTGAATATAGTTGTTACGGGGTTATGGGGAACATTTACGCTCAGGTGCACAAAACCGACGAGAATCGGATGACAGTAACTTTCACGCGGGACCTTTGAATTCGGCCGTGAAGTCCATTATATCGTCGGATTCTGAATTACATAATCATTTTTCACTGGTACTATATCTGCGATAGAAGTCCTTCTGTATCAGACAGCGAAGAATCTACAGAAATAGAAGGAAAGCATTGAGCGGAATGGTAGACTGCATTAAGCAAACGCTCAGTCTCAGACAGCTACATTCCAGCAGTCAGCATTGGAAATGTGCTCCCCCTGCTTAGATATAAGACAGAAATGAAAGATTTGATAAGGAGATATGAATATTCAAAAAATGGGGACTTACTGTTTCAGGACAAATGGTTCCACAACGAAATCGAAGACAACGATGTCAAAATCGACAATTTTTTAGCTACAAGTTGAACGACCCGTTCTAGTTCACTAATGAGGCATCGGTATCATCATATACATAAATGATGATTAACGAAAAACGAGTTTTCTTGTATTCTACTATACGTATCAGTAGTTCGCATGACAAATGTAAACCAAAACAACTCAGCGGATACCGAACTATAACTTTTGTGCAGTTTAAATTTCTCCTTTTTGTTTCATTTCATCATCATCATCATCATCATCATCATCATCATCATCATCATCATCATCATCATCATCTTCATCATCATCATCATCATCATCATCATCATCATCATCATCATCATCATCATCATAATCCCATCATCATCATCATCATCATCATCATCATCATCATCATCATCATCATCATCTTCATCATAATTTAATCCGGATCATCATCATCAGCATCATCATCATCATCATCATCATCATTATCATTACGAATCATCATCATCATCATCGTCGTCATCATCATCATCATCCGAATCATGATCATCATTCAAATCATCATCATCATCATCATCCTCCTCCTCCTCCTCCTACTCCTCCTCCTCCTCCTCCATCATCATTGCCATTATCATCGTCATCATCATCATCTTCATCATCATCATGCCATCATCAACATCATCGTCATCTTCCGAATCATTATCATCATCATCATGATCATCATCCGATCATCATCATCATCATCATCATCATCATCCGAGTCATCATCCGAATCCTCATCATCATCTACAATCATCATCATCATCATCATCATCATCATCATCATCATCATCATCATCATCATCGCATCATCATCATCATCATCATCATCATCATCATCATCATCATCATCATCATCATCGTCATACAACCGCATCGCAAATATCATAGGCGTAAGAGGCTTTAGGTGAATATACTACACCGGTTTCATTCAAAAATGATGTAAGATGTCACAGTTTCAATTAAAGATGTCACAATAATAATTAAAGATGTCACAACATTAATTTCAGTTGTCATGACGCTATGTTAGTAGTACGATAGTGCGGTTACCCCATCGTTTCACATTGCCTTGTAGCTTTGTGATGACCTCGTTTTCACGTATAGTCCATCCTTTTGGTGAATGCACGTCTGATATACAAACGAAATTCACTTTACCTCCTAAAAACTCGCGGTTGTAGACAAAATGTGGTTTCTTGCTCGAGTTAGCTGGACAAGCGCTAGGTCCCGTGTTGCGGCTGAACTATCCGACCGATCGATAAATAAACCCGCTCGGTCCTGTAATTTTCGGGCCAGCATAGGGGAAGAATAAGTTTTGAATCTGATGCTGCTTAAGCGTTGGTAGAGAATCACCACAGGAGAATAAGTTTTGGAACGGTGCGACATGTGACAAATTTGGAATGGAAAAAGTTCAAGTGATGATAATGCTAGACCAACGTTTGACCCGTCTTAGATACACGCATTGATTTTTTAAGCGGTTTTGGTAAACTGATAATCATAATAAAACCTTGAACTTGTCTTAATTACGGACTACAATATCCACTAATGTAGGTCAACGCAAAACTCTTCTTTTGGAATTTTACCACCTGGCTTTTCTCGCGTTGAACGATCTTGCAAACCACTTCAGAGATAGAATTTTAAGGAGTTTTCTTCCACATTCAGAATAATAACAGTTACAATACTGGAGTACCGTTTTAGCTCCTTGGTCGTTCTCGTTTTTCGGGAATAAACTACCAAGCTCAAACCTCATTTTCGTCGGGTTTAACTGCTTTTGGTTTTCTGTATTGTCCTATGATGATGAAACCAGCAGTGCAGATCTAGAGGTTTGGCAGGCCAGTATGTGTAGAACTGTTATGAAAAGTTGGAAAAATTACAAGTGGTGATACCTTAGTTCCGGACATTATCGTCCAGAACGAAGACTTTTGTGTCTGTTCTATTGACGGTATGCTATCTGTGTCCCTGATGAAGTAGAATCGATCAATTAATTTTCACCTTGTATTTTGCATGAAAAGCAATTCACATGTCTTGTCTTTTCGTGCAATAACGATTTACCCGACGATGACGAAGCACCTTTGATGTGAATAAACGCTTCAGCTTTATGTCTTTGGGCAACCCGTTAGGACTTCCATCGTACCACAGACCTCAAACGAAAATGGACTGCTCGCTTTTCGTCAGGAACACTAGATTGAAACCATTCGATAAACTCTCTGCTCGTGGGAGCATAGACTACTTGCTGAGAGCTCAGAATTAAACCAGCCAAAATTCTACACCCTTCAGTCTGGACCTACTTCTGCTCAACATTAATTTAGTTTATTTAATACGAGTGACCGTATTGTAGCTTTCTGGGTCAGCCGGTTCCACAACGAGAACATCTAATCGATAAAATGGATTGCTCCTAGTTGCACACGGGATCAAAAGAACATACCATCAACCTTATTGTTAGTAAGGTTGAAAATCCTAAGCATTCCTATCATGTCTTCTCTCATCTGTCTTCCGTTTAATGAGGGGAAAATTCGATTCAAGATTTTCTACTCATGACTGTTATTTGTTTTTCAGCCGTCATCATTCTGTTTATGAGTTGGTCTCGTTGTGAACGTTCCGCATTGTTTATGTAACGTGCAACTGTTTAACGGTTGATTGAACACCTTGTAGTTAAGGGTGCTCTATCTTTCGCACCCCCTATACCAATAGGCTTCTCCTTATCTCCTGATCAGTTCTGGTGGTTAGTAATTGATGTTTGCATGAGGCCTGTGGTACGTTCGGTTGGAGGGCCCACCGTTTAACTGCATGCACATCTCCACAAATCCATTCAGCAATTTGTCAATCGTGAGCAAACCAACGTTGGTTTTAGATTTTTTGCTAATTCATTGTTATGCAACAAGAATAAAGAATACAGAAATACAAATGCTGATCCGCTTATGATCACATTCTTCTCGGAATTGCTTATTTCTCTTTTGAAGTGAAAAGAACATTGAGTAAGGAATTCAGTTATGCAATCACTAAATTAACCACGTATGCTCAAAGACTGCATTTTGTAGTTGAACAGACGATGGTAGTCTGTTGCTCTACTCCGAATCTTTCGCGGGACCTTATCATCTACCTATTTTTAGTTTAAAATGAACCTCAGAATGGATCTTTCACCGAAGTTTATCTCACAGCCCAGGACTGCACTCACATATCAAGGAGTGCAATAATATGCGATCTAACGATCGGAGATTTGTAGCCGGTATTCAGACATTCTTCACTGGCATTTGGGAATTGCGACTACAGCTGTCCGTGGACCTGCATTCACACATGTTCATGTCATCATCTGTCTCGTAGTGGTCAACCCTCTACTGTAGGCGCAAAGCTACAAAGAAGAATACTTTGACGTTTCGAAGGAGTCAATTTGCGAATTCATTACGTCTATTCAGAACGCATACTAAGAGAAGTGTTGAGCAGCTTTGGTCTGCATATACGACGAGTGGTACCAATATCTTGAGTGATCTACCGTCCATAAGTAAAGCTTGATTAGGCTAAGTTAGTGTCACCGGAGTGGAACACAATATGGTAGTATCAAACGAAAACGATCAACCCAAGATAAAGCTTTCAATAAAATATGAAACAATATATTTGTTTGAAAATTGAAGACAGTTACATAAATGGACTGTGTGCATCTGTTTTGCAAGTTGACCAGGGTCCTGGCATGGTGCGATCAACTATATGGTCTGTTGCAGTGTGAGTTGGTTTGCATGGTATAGATATGATTGGGTAAAAATACCGGAAGCTGTCGAATGAATAATTGAAACAGCTGCTAAAACCAGACAAAAAAGAATATGTATGATAGCCAAGCTGCACTGAACAGATCCTACATTGCAGAACGTTCTGATTCTCGGGATTACATATCCACAATCCGTACAGGCAAAAGTCCACATTATACCGAAAAATAGGAAGCCTAGTAAGTGTACCTCAAAGAACGCTTTTATCTCTCAACTGGCATATGTTCTACGTGTGAACTCTCCCCCTTCGAAAGCTTCACCCACTTTTGTTTGGACTCTGTCCAAATAAGCATTATACTCTTCATTGTAATGCACGATCGCCTTTAAGCCTTTAGGTGACCTTTGATGCCAGGGGTTCCATCAAATGAAGTATAAATATACATCGTCACATTCAAGTAATTCAATTCAAACTAACAACGTAAAACAAAATGAGTCCAATCTACTTGGTTTTCGCTACTCTTCTTGCCACAACATTGGCGGTACCAAATTATGTACGTTCGGAAAAGAACGCCTACAGTGGTACTATCGCTAATAATGCGTTTTTGACAAATGTGAAATAAACAGCCATTGCATGTTTCAATAGTTATTTTAGATGCGCTTTAAGTAAATATCGTTGCATAAATGAATATATAACTTCCCTATGGTTTTGATTTTTCAGGCACCTGAGGACAACAGTAAGTGACGTATAACTTAATTGCTCTGTTTTTTGTAAGCTGTATGAAGCTGAAGGTTTGTTGTTCATGATGATGATGCTTTTGTTATTCGATTGTGGAATGCTATTGCAATCAGATTCATTTGGAGTGTTGATAAATCTGTTAGTTTATCCCACCACATGATGTATGTATGTGTCAATAATACGCAACCGCTGGTTTGCCAGCATTATTTTTTTGCTATTCACGTAAACCAATATTATCGCAAACAATATGAGTACGGTTTATTAAACCAGATATCCGCGGAAATCTCCAACACGAAATAAGAATAAGATCTCCATTTTGGAAGTTTTCTTTGAGTAGTTGGGCTGTTCACTTTTTTAATTTGGGGTAACAATGCCGTTCAGTTTTATTACGGTTTGAAAAACGTGTCTTATAAATCTCAAAGAAGCCATTATTTCACGAATAATCTTCCGGAATAAAATCAGTTTCTTCTTTGACACGCCATGAGTAAAATCAATTGTACGTTTTTTCATGTTTAAGTTATTTAATTCTCATCAGGATTAAGAGGAGATTAAAAATACACACTGCGGAGTGCACAGCGCATGGAGAACAGTAACTAAGTAAAGTCTCAACGCTAATCTTTGCTTTCTTTTCAGCTGATTACTGTCAGCTATGCACGCTAACAATGGATCAGTTGAAGGAATGGATCCAGAAACCATCTATGAAAACACTGTACGAGAAAGCAGTTGATGCTGCTTGCAAACATACTGGAGCGATGTATAGCATGGTAAGTTTTAGTGCTGACCAGGCAAAACTGATTATGAAGTTCATTTCAATCACTGAGTGTTATCCAGTTGGAAGCCATTGAAAATCGAATAGCTATTGATCTCTTATTCTTACGTTTTTTTACCACAGTGCAAAGAAACCATAATGTACGGAATTCAAGTGGCGATCGAGTTTGTGGAAAAAGAAGACTCGACGGCTGCATGTCGTGTAAGTCTCCTTCACACTTTAATATCAATGGAAATACTTATGTGCGGTTGTTCAGCAATTCGCGATTAGAAAACATTAGATGCTGCGTTCTGGTAGTCCGATATACCTATCACGTTGCAGCATCTATTTGAGGTATATGGAGAAAACGTGCTGTACCATCTGCATGCGGTAGTTCGACTGCTCCTTCCAAAATTTCAAAAAATGCTTTAGTATCCTTGAAAAGAAAACCGCTTTTTAATGGGCATCATCGGCCATGCATTATTGGGCACTTCGTCAGATAAAATATCACATGGTTAATCCAATTAGGTTATGTGAACCGATATTATGAAACTGATTCTAAGTTCACCTAAGATTAGTTACCAGACTGACAATCGATTGAGCACTCCAGTCATACCATTAAATATAAAATAAACTCCCTCTGTACTTTTCAGTATTTAGGAAAACCGAATACACAAATTCAGATTATGGCACTGAAAGAAACTTTCCCTCAGTTGTGCTTTATCCCAAGACCGATTTGGTATTGTGAAAGAGTTTAAAGTATCACAAATTCGTCCGCTGGCAAGGAACTGAAGCATAACTTCAATATTTTGAAAATTGCAGAGTCCAAACAACTCAATATGTTAATGTATTTATTATAGTTATGATCCTAGTCATAGATATCTGTTGCAGTATACTTGAATGCGTTGTTTTCGAATTGGGTTGTATGCATGTGAACTGAGTATGCGGTGAACTGATAAATCAATTTTGAATTGCGCTGCGGAAAAACTGATGGCGACTTCTTTTACAATCGCAAATGCGTTGTAAAGTATGTGTTGGTAGTATACCTCCTACCACCTCCATTTAGCATGTCGTGACTAATCTGTAATCACCAAATGTGTTCAAATGCCATTTCTCTATTTTCGCCTCTTACCCAAACAGTTACTCAAATTGTGTCCCTGAATGGTGCCAGGTGAGTGTTCTTTCCTAGATTGACCCCAAAAACGCCTGAGTTTTAAACCATCATTCTGTCCACCATCATATATCGATCCTTATTATTTCTTCCCTTATATGAGACCAAATAAAATACATATGTCTTTCAAAGTTAGAATTCCAGCAGATTTCAGTTGATGCATTCATGGTGTATTCAGATAATAAATATTAAAAATCCCATAATTGCGGACGTTTCTCTTTGTTTACTTTTTACAGATGATCCCAAACTTCAACCAACAAACAACAGCAAGTAATCTGAGAAATAGAGTATAAATAAAACTTAACTATGATCAATAATGGAATAATTTTTCGTGAATAACTTGGACGGAGAGGGTGTCAAAATCCGTGTGTGAGGACAGCTCATTTTATTAAAAGCACGCAATTATCACTTAGAATCCGTGAGAAAAAGTGTTAGGCTTATCAAGCTTTTCACACCATGTTTGTGGATCAAACGCCTGAGTTATAGGCAGCATACAATGAAGGAAATTGCGGGTGGTCGCTTTCCCATCAGTCTTTGAAATTCACGTCAGGGATGCACTTTCATACACAAATTCAGCGCTCTCGAGAAAGGTTCGCAAAGTTTCGAGAACATTGAGAAAACGAGTCTGTGAGCGAACAATCATATTCGGATACACCTAGTCATACTGTTACACACCACAAAGTGGAAAACATTCTTACATAATGACAGCCATTGGCTCAATTTAAGATCATCAATCGGAGTAGAGGGTGTGTTTGTAAGGATGTTTAGCGTGTTAGTTGATGTGACCTTTCCCCACTGGGGTCAAGTGACACGTCATGTTCTGTCTTGGCTTCCACACCCGACCAGGGCAATTGGAGCGCTTGCACCAGTCGCTTTTGTTCACACAGATTGGGGCCTAGTAAGCGAATGGCGGTCGCCTCTCGTCCGAAAACGATTGTTCGCTCACCGACTCGTTTTCTCAATTCTATCATGGGGATATTCGAACTTCCGAGAAAATATGAAACTGATGCGTTTACCTTTTATATTCCAATCACTTTTCATTCCTCTATTCTGTCCACTTTTGTCCTATCAACTGTTTCTACTCCTGAATGTGACAGTATCCTCTGAACACTTCCACACTAACGAGAAACCGGTTTGACTGAACTTGTGCACAAATCCTCTCATTTTCTTCAGTTTCACATGTTCTCGAAAGCACTTTCGTGCGCTGCTTCTCAAGTTTGAAAGTTCCATCCGCTGTTAATATTAACTAAGTATTTAGTTTCATTGCTTAGCAGACTGCGTTTCTTTGGAATACGATTACAATTTCACCCCGCCCCCCCGCAAGAAAAACAATTAGTGCATCACAGTACTACAAAAATCCCTTTCAAAGTCCGCTATGCAGTATTCGTTTTGGAATATGGAAATGATTATTAATTTTCATTTGGACATTTTGTATCTAACATCTATTGGTCGGAGCAATATCGAAACCTTCAAAACTCAGATTGGTACCAGTATCACCAATTCATGGATGATGAAGCGGAACATATGTAAGTACGGCTCACAATCACCTATTAAATTTAACATACATGGGAAGCATAGTTTTCGCGTAACGAATTTGAATAAAGAAGCCAAAAATACAGATTTGCACAATTTTTCGCCGCCTATGGTTCTGTTATTTACTGATCATATATGAATGATCACATAGACTGCAGTATGCACGTGTACAAATTCAGCGAAATGATCCACGATAAATTCCGCAAAATCGTGTTTTTGGCTTCTTTATTCAAGTTTAACAGAGTTTGTTAAAGTTGCATTTCAAAATCATCTTAGTGTGAACCTGTCTGTTGCAGCAGTTTATTTCAAGCGCCGTCAGAAGTGCATGTGTATCGTGTTACACTTGGACAATCCTTGTCAATCTGTGCAAAGAACGACAACTGAAAATAATGCATCTAGAAATTTCATTCATCGCAAATAGCTCATGATGATTGATGGAGTAACCGGTGCTTCCCCATCTCTTTTCTGTTCGGATTAGAGACCCAATCCTTATATTCTGCGTTCGGTGTGTCGCAACTATATTCCAATAATTTTGATCAACAGTTTATAGGTTAAATGTGCTTCAGTGAATCGGCACAGTTCATGAGCTACAATGGTTATAAAATCAGAGTCTGTCGATGAGGATTATGTGTCCAGATGGTTGCAAGTGTAATTGCTTACAGAAAAGAACACAGATTTTTATCGCAACTATTCCCAACTGATTGTGAGTTGAAAGTAGTACTCGGAATAACTGTTAGGTTTGAGAAAAATCCGCAACCAGTTTTTCCGTGCTGCTCGTATATTTCAAAGTTCTAATCCTAAGCCAGAAACTAAACAGATGTCTGTTGACCTCGTTTGATATAATTTTCAATTCACAGATATATTTCATTTTCGAATATTCTGATTGCAGATCCATAGATATGGGTAAATAGCATGTACTTCAAACTTAATTTTGCATTGAACTGTTTTCAAGTTTCTTCTTTCAGGGGGTTCAATTGGTTTGACCATTGATTTCACGATAGATTTTTGAGTGGTTGAAAGGCTACAGCTCAGAACTAGAAAATATGTGATGCAGACTGTTATGGAGGTTCATTTTCGTATAAGGGATTACTGTTTCAAATGGTGAATTCACTATATAAACCATTTTAACTATACCGATAACGAGTCCTCTCATCGGGGACCATTTCAGATGTTAAGGAGCCTCGAACCACTCACATCATCTACCACACTTGTCCACGTAGTATTTTATCTGATGCTTAGAAAAGTCAATTTTTGGAATACGTTTTTGTTCAGCATGAACACATCGATCCGATGAAGCACTTTTCTCGAATGGTGATACAAGTTTAACTCTGATGTATGAAGCCATCACTGAACGCTGATATATGTTAAACATGAATCCTAAAGCGAATTATGGGAGCTACATGCATTCATTACTCACAATGAACTGAACAGCTTGAAGCAAAAGCAATATTTATGACTAACCGCTGAACAAAATATAACAAAGTTTAAATTTCTTTACCCTCATCTCGATGTTTAAAACGGGCCCCTTCTAACTCTATCATTTATGTTTTTCCTTTCCATCAAAATACACATGTCCAACAAGATGGATTATGAAATATTCGGCCGAGAATGACGAATATGTCGTGAAGAGACACGAAATAGTTTGTTCAGTTTTTGTACCTCTTCTGTTAACTTGATAACCCCGATAATAGTTAGTAAATAATACTTTAACATACAAAACGATCATCTCTGGATACTGTTTATTAAATTTTGCTTTTGTAGATAAATATCTGCTCACCACACGTTTCAGGTTTACGACAGCTCCAATGCTCTGATGTGCGGATAACTTTGAGCACGCTCTTATTTGATAGATCAAAAGCGTAGAGTAGCATATGTTTTGCTTTCATCCGTAACGTTTTGCTTGACTTCGGATTCTGAAAAATGACACGTAAAGGAGACAGAAGATTCAAGCTCATATCACGTGCAATCCCTTCACACAAAATTTGAGGAAATAATATGAATCAAGAATTTTTTCCTTGGTATCAATGACGTTGTATGCGTATCGTAATCACCTATTTCCCTCCCAACGCGTGAGCGTTTCAATAGCTAATTTGAGGTTATGAAACAGTATCGAGTAATATTCTACACACAACATGATGAAAAATTGTCCGTTGTTTGAATAGTGTTGATACAATCTTGTCAGTTGCACACAAAAAATGAAATGCTTTTTGGTTGAGCAAAACATGAAATGGAATTATTGAATTCATCACATTATTATGATCAACATTACAGTTGCATGCAGTGATGGCCGTTTACTGAAAATTGCCCCTGCAACTTGCTGTACACAAATCAACTGCACCACACAATGTAATTTAGGTTCGTGAAGAGGAGTGTCCTATGCCATATTGTCACTGCATTGTGTAATCCCTTCGCGTAACTGTATTGTAAATAATATTTTCATGAATTGTCAGCGGCCTCCTTTTGGATAGAAAAATATTTACTGAACTCCAGTGTAAGCTTACATGTGTATTAATGTGGTTAAACAGTGTAGTGATCGACAGAAATAATTAAGCAGCGATTGTGTTTCGGTAAGAACTCTTTTGTAGTGTGTGCACTATTCTGGCGTCTCTGCCGGGATTTGAACCAAGAACTGTCTAATGGGAGTCACAAATACCTTGCACTTCAACTACTCGATCTAAAACGGTTCGCTGTACGATGTATGTTGCGTGCTGTTTTGAACCCCAACAAGCATGAAAACATTCCTCCTCGCAGTAAGGCTTCTTATATGTTCACTTATTTTTTTCATTTTAGTAATTAAAAGAGTTGTGAGTAAAGCTGAATTTTCTCGTCTTACCGTGTTTCATTCAGTCAGGTTCCAAGCACAGTGTCGTTAAGGAATTTGCGATGGATTAAGAGCATACGTACATCGAACTACAGAACACATACAAAGGGACATATGGATGTTACTGAACCAAAATCCCAATGGGAATCAAGTAAAGCAATGAAATTATATTACCGCCACTGCAACCAACACTATCGCTTATGTTCCCAATAATTATTTAATCCGTTCTGCCTGAGTAATGCACAAAATCAGTGAAACGGATATTGTTTGGTGTTAACCTCGAGAGCGTTCAAGACAAAACCGAAGTAACTTACCGGAATTGTCTTTAACTGTGCAAACATTAAGCATCTAATAATGAAAAATGGAATGAAGGCTGAATGTGCACTTATTGTGAAATAAAAATCCAGATTCATGAAAGGCAAGTTACTTGTAAAATTTCACTTCTATATCGAGTAGTTTGTGTACCATTAGATCAATTCATTCAAATTACCTTGGAGAAAAAGGCCTTGCTCAATGTGTATAAATATGTATCTGTTTCAAACTACTACAAATTTTGTTATGACACGCAAAGTCGTGAAAATTCAAACGTTGATACGACAGAGCTCAGAACACAGCAGTGAGAGATAAATTTGGGAGTAAATGACCTCCAGCCATAGCTATCGATGTAGAGGTATTTTATTGGAAACTGAAGTTTATTTCAAAAATGACGATGATGATAATCAAACTCGCAAGCTCCTTGATGTACCTCAGTATAGTTACCCATTTGTTCACCACCTCCTTTGCTCTTATAAATCAGCCTATAAGCTATCTTGATAATATGAGGGCACCAGTATAAAATTGTTCATCTTAGCACTCGTGTATTTAGGTTGTGACTCCATCATAATCTTCCCGAATGCGAGAAAGTGGTGACCCTGATATGATCACTATTGGTGTAAAACCCACTCCTGGCATCTCGCAGTGGAAAATGTTGGTAGCGAGGATAGTTCGCTGTTTTATCTGGTGATAAATTCGGACTTTGACCCATATATTTTACTAAAAAGCTTCCTCACGCATTTTGACTATCCTGATATGCTTCGAGATCCCCAGAATCTTTATCAACATTAGCAAGATGCATATGTTTGCTCTTTCGAAATATTTTGATTCCTCTTTATGCTACACCAGGAATACGAGGAAGTAAAAGATGTATCAAGGCCCTGACAATTGCTAGCTGGTAGCTATTGTGGCACCCGGTTCATTATCCCTGAGAATTGCTTTACTATGGAACGTCGTAGCAGCCAGAAGTTGTAAATGCCCCTTACCTTTTAACATAGTATCATCAATTATTCTTCATTCACTTCTGAATCATCAGGAGGTTGGTTAATTCCAAATTGAATGGTATGACCAAATATCAAACAGACGATGGTCATCAGAATAAGCAGCGATCGGGAGTGCCCAGATTTTGATGAGTCCTATGTTTCTGACAGTTATTTGGGTTACTGGTCAGTTATTGTGTACGTCAGTTTTCTTAGCGTGCGGACGTTGGTAGCCCGGTGGTAACCAAAAATACATTTTCGTCCCAGAGGATGTAGGCTCGAACCCCACCACCAGCGTTTGAAATTCCCCATTACGTGTATGATGACAGGTCTTTGATCGGTGGCTTCCCCCTTCCTGACAATTTTGGCTTTGTACATTTAACAAAATGAAAAAGAAAAGAAAAAAATTATAAATTATCCCTAATCTGTATACAGTTCATATAATCAGAGAAGACACAACCATTCGACGAAGAACATCAGCTGTTAGACGCGTTGATCTCTTCTATGGAAAAACAACGTCCTCATTCTATTTTTATGCAGCACAGATTCAAAACGTCACCGTGGAACTGCCTGTAAGTATGGTAACATTGAAATGTCGATGAGGAATCACAAGAAGAACATCATCGCATTTTCACCACTGAAAATGTTTTCAGCCATGGTCGAGAGTAAAATGTTCACTTACCTCGCATAATCGGGATGGCGTCAGAAAGTTCAAAATTTCATTCATTGCTTTTGTTGCGTGGTTTTCCATGAATGTTTTGCATTGTTGTTTCTACGGATAAACGAAATAAATACACACTGATGTTCTGCAAGTCCTGACAGAATTATCTGAACCCCAAGTGCTGCATGTACATATCCCTCTATCTCTCTCACGGATTGAGTGTTTGCAGGGAGGTGCATTTGACTAAAACTGTCAAAATCAATGTATCCAAAAACTCGGCAAAGCAGTTTAATTGACGGATCTAAAGGATCGCATCAAAAGGTTTTGAAGACTCTTATACTATTTGCGATGACTTTCATAATCATTCAAGATACATTCGTCTACAGTAAATAAAATTTTGGAAACTGCAGAACTGGTGAGAAATCCTTTTGTTATCGGTGATAGCACTGTTTAAATAGATCAGTGATTTAGTGAAACTACTTACCAGAGTTGGAATGTGTTGTAGAAAGTCATGTTCACAAATTATCTTCACACGCTTAAACAGCTTCTCCTGGAATGCCTTTTGTTGAAGTATATTGGAGCTCGATTTCATAAACAGCATACACCCTTTGCATGCATCTGCAAAATGTGAATCGAAATTTTGTAATTTGCATCACGAGGAGTGTCCCATAGTGAATAGTGGTCACTTTCGTAATGTGCAGTACATTCAGGCATGACAAGGTCAGATGTCAAGTTTTGAATGTCGGGAGTTGATCTTCTATGCTTCAGGTGGACTTTATATGACTATTAGTGTAATATTATTGCAATCATCAATTTAGAAGGAGCTAATCATGAGGATACAGTTATATTCAATTAACATCTCATTTTTCCTGAATTCAAATGTTTTCGGATGCGACAATTGACAAGTTCAAAATGCATTCGCGAGCACAAGAGCCGGAAAGGACAACATTGATTCCACTTTTTTATCATTAGGCTGCGGCTGTTGGGTTCACTGCTCATATAGACAGCCTTCCAACGTTTTCATCATTATCGTTTTAACCGTTTATTTGCTCCAAGTATGACAACAACAATAGCATTTGAGTTGGACATCTTCAGTAAAAGTAAATAAATATTCTGTAAAAGGCTTCAAACTAGTCAGACGATACACTCAGCTGGCTAGCTAGTAGTTTATTCAGTAAAATGTCTTCATCTTCTATCTTGTTTTTATCCATGCCACATCAATGCTGACTATCTGTCTACTTTGTGAGAATCTGTTTTATTGGTAAACACAATGAATCAGAGACTTTCTTTTGATCAATAACAAAAGAAAATGGCATACGCTACAACGGACTAGAACTGCAACTAGAAACAGTGGTAAGGATGGTCCAAGTATAAATATTTACGGTTTGCGATTATTATCATGATTTCCAGGCTGGTTGTATGAAAACAGGTTTGTTGGAAACACGATTGTTCTAATTTGCGTTTGGTGGTTCAAAATACCAGTTTCCTGCGCGTTGTTTCTAGATCTCAACTTGATCTCAACTTAATCCAATACAGTCTCCTTTCATTGACAGTCAACGATCAACTCACTGCTTTTGGCACCGATTTCTCCCGGATTCTGAAATCATTATTGTGAATAGTGGTAATTGATTTAATGCATTCAAATTGGTAGAAAAATCGGTTCTTTTGCAATGTATTCGTGAAATATACACCCTGAAACAGCTCAGTGCACAAAGGGTAACACCTCATTCTAATATCCTGTTACTGATGGGAAAATATATGCGAGGTTGCGTATCACCAACACAAAACCTTTTCCAATGGTAAAAGTTACTACAGTATAGTACGATGTCTGTTCAAGCTTTGGCTGCGTTTTATCATTAAAGAACGATTAAAATAAACTAAATTGAAATACGTGCTATAAACAGATGCCATGGTTTTGTATAACAAATTGAACTGGATGCACAATAATATCAAGTTCACTTTGGAACGTGAGACTAATGGCTCTTTATTATTTCCAGACCTACAACTGACAAGACTGAAGAACGGGACGCTTCTGACATCAATTAATCACAAGTATACATGGACGGGCCATTTTTGATATTTCCAAAGTGTTTGTCCTCTACGGTACAAAATTGGATTGGTAAGAACCTTGTTCTACACAGTTCGTCGCCTGTGGGATCCGAAGTTGATGACAGTGAACCTAGAGATTTGACGGATACCTTGTCCACTAACGGTTATCCCCTGCCTTTTACAGAGAAGTACTGTACCCCTACCACTCCCCGGCCAACGTACACTACGGTCGAAAAGAAACCAGTTTTCTTTGGTGTATCATTTAAAGGAGACAATGCAAATGCACCAGTTGGTCGTCGGCTTCGTACTACGGCTGCGGCGAAGCTGCTAATGATTTGCAGGACAGTGAACTCAGTAATTCGGTCAAACACAGACAGATCCAGTGATCCAGTCACCTCCAATTGCATTTACCTTTTTCAGTGTACTTGCGGTTCGCAGTCGGTCGGAAGGACTGAACTCGGGCTGTCGACCAGAATGAACGAGCATGTACGGAATAAGTTGCCAGTTCGAGGCGGAAAACTTCCAACAAGTGCAGTGGGACGACATTTGCTGGATACCGGACACTGCATTGACAAACGCAAAGCTTTCCGCTTTATACTCGAACTTCGAAGCCCAAGGATGCTTAGGTTTGCTGAAGCGGTTTTCATTAGCCGTTTAAAGCCTGACCTATGCGTGTAAAAGGCCTTTGTTATGCAGCTGTTATTACCATGGCAATTCCCCTTCCCCTTACTTCCCATCATCTCAGCCGTTCTCTTACATCATCGCTGACACTTCGCTCTTCTCAATTTTTATTAAGTAACTCTGTTTCATCCAATTAATTGACCAGTACTTCACTCCGTTAACTTTATACGTCTGTTCGAATTCCTTTCTAGTTGTATCGTCTTCCTATTACCTAACCACGTTCAACTCTCTTTCTACCACAGTGAATCGTTTTCCATTACGTAACCGTTTTTATGCTAACATTACCCTCCTCCTCTTTCACCCATACCCAAATGATTTCGGTAATGAATGATTCAACGACCCAGTGTTTTCTGCTGGAACCCATGTAATTATGTCAATGTCCCTATAAGGTATTCTTATGATAAAATTGGATCTTTTTAATGTGCGTAGACAGCTGATTAAGAGCACGCGAAACTGTTGAACAATATCAATTATGCTCATATTGTGTTACTTGTTGTGTTCAAAGTGTTATATTCCGTTATCTAATTATTGTCTACCATTCTATAAAGAATTCATCATAAACAAGGCATAACAAACAAAGTATCGTTTTATATTCATGGACTTTGTATAATGTATCTGAACCAGTTCGGAAAATTTACCAGTAGTTGATAAGAATCTAATAAAACTAATTAGTTTGAAAGAGTACAGTATGGTTAAGCCTATAAATTTCTAAGCAGGAAAGACGAATGAAATTACGACCGATGACATGTCGGTAATAGACTCACGTCAATCTTGTCTGACTTCACTCCCAACAATAAAATGAACAGTAAACACGATTTTCGCGAGCAGAGGAATGACATATTTACAATAGCCCAAAAATCTGTCGAATCAAACGGCTATTCACATAGTTTTAAATAAGTTCCAAGAGCGAAACATGGTCACAGAAACATTTCCGTCACTTTACCGTTTTGTTACTCAATTCTCACATCGCTATGAAATTGTCCGTTTTCTCACGAAACGTTTACACCCGACTGTATCCGTTTTTGTACCAGGAATATGCTAAACCATGTTGATAAAGCACGCAAATTCTTCTCTATGATTTCTTGAGAAAATTCGGTTAATCTTGGTGGGGCGAATCGTTTGTTTCACGTTTACATCTAAAGTGTTTTGAATGCAGTGAATGAAAGCCACTTGAGGAATTGATGGACACAAATCGAAATGGTAACTTCAAAAACGTCTTTGTGTCAAACGGTATTTGAACCAATGAAATTGTAACCGATTTTCTGTTTGAGCTGTTCCAATAAAACAACTTTAGAACAACCCAAAAGTACAACTCTTAAAGTTACATATTTTAAAAAAGGGACTTGCAGTTTTCCCCAGGCAAACATATAGGTTGCACAGCCATATACGTCACATTAAATTTTAATGAATGTAAAAATATACATAAAAGTAAATTTAAAATGTCGTTTTGTCTCCGACAAAGTACCTTTTTGATCAGTATATGTGCATATATACACACAAATATAATGTAGCAGAGACGATTCGTGAGGGGTACAACTTGTAATTTCCAAATAACCGGCTATGAGCACGCAATAAGCTTTGCATCAAGGCCAGATACCCAATATCTACATAACCGATACTTCTATTATGAGCCCAATCGAAACCCTAAAGTTACTCTGAGGCAAAATTGGTTTCGCTCCCATATGCCATCGGTGCAGCAGATCATTTAAATAAAACAACATTCTCTGCTGGAGGTTTCGCAATAACTCGAGCTATTTTACCTTTATTTTCAAATAGATCTTTTTAGTTATGGTAAAACTCACCAGGTATTATAATTCCACAAGACTGTGCTGGTCGAGGATAGTCATTTATTGTCAATAACGGTCAGGATATGGTTAAATTGTCATTCATATAACAAAATATCTCATTTGGGACAAGTTTGCAGAATTCCCGCAAACACACAGGATATGTAATGGAACGGTCCACTATCAGATGGGCATTCTTGTGTTTATCACACTAAACAGCAACAGTTTGCTCCAACAAGTCTTGTTCATTTTTGGTCTTCGAAATAAACTGCTGATCACATCTTTTTGCGTACTTCTCACAAATGTTTAGTATCTCACAATACAGGTAGAGGTTCGAAAGACTAAAACATTAGTCTCCTCCATAGTTAAATTCATTTTAAAGAACAAATTTTACGTCACTGCGTTTTTTTGGGGGTGGTTGGGTGATGGTGCACGCATTTCGCTTCAATATCTGATAACAGAATCAATTAGATATGCCCTGGTAGACAGAAAGCAATCGGCCAACCTACTTAGGTTAGTTCTCTCCGGATTTTATTTTCGGTAATGAAAGACGAAAAATTGTGATTTTACCTTGCGGACTAATCATGTGTTCGAAACTTTTAATCTCAAACTTGATCGTGAAACGTTACTGTGTCGCTGTGCCGAACATACTCGGTTGTGCTTAGGTGCGCCTAAATAGACTCAACTACTCTTCAAGTTATCAATTTAGAGTGTTCACAAAAGCATTTAGCCCAGGCTATATTGGACCGTTACATTGGTGCACAGTGAGACCCGCTTAGAGTTAAACAACACAATAAAACACAACGATAAACCAGCTATTCTTCAACCTGCTCATTTGAAAAACTTGATATTTGGTCGAATTAAATGTTCAACACTGCCATAAGACACTTATTGCACAATGCATTAGACACATTTATTCCAATGCGTGTTCCGAAACGAGAATGGTACAGGAAATCCGTGTTGGAAAGGTATCACAAGCAGGACTAGAATAAACCGCTTACAATCCTCCAAAAGTGTCGGAGCAGATGTGCTTCCTAGGCGCCATCGCTTGATGTATCAAGCTCTAGGGGTTCACCCGCATAATATACAAATGAGTGCTTTTAAGTTATATATCTCAAATTGGTTTTTGACTCAATTAACCGTAGTGATATTCATACCACTGGGACTTACTTCGGATTGCAAGCCGAATCGGGCTATTTGTTGCGTACAAAATAGTCCGCATCGTGTCCAATCAGAAAAATTGTTATTCATCAATGTTTATCTCCCCCTACATACAATCGAAATGGTTAATAGTAGACACATCATCCAAAGACGTGGTCGATTCCGTGTTATGATTTGTGTTGCTTTGTGCTCTACCGGAGCAATTAAATAACTTCTTATAGTTTCTGATGAACGAATCTCTAATGATTTATCGTCATATTGGGGGAAAGCTTGAATAGATCTAATGGTAATTAAGGTTAAGTGTAGTGTCCAAATACAATTCTTTCAATGATCCAAAAGTTCGATTACGTAGCTTCCAGCTTACTACGGTTTTACTACAACTCGTGGCCTGTCATGTGATGGTATTAACAGATGGCCAAGGTTCAAGTACGTTTGATAAAAAATGGTAAGTAATTAAAGACATTTGTTTATAATTATAGTTGCTCGATTTCGTGCTTTGAACTTGGGTTGCATGTTACTCCGGAGTCAACCTTACTGTTTCATGGAATTTGTCGGGGTGCGTTTCACAGAAAGTCAAGGGTGCTTGTGGCACCAACTAATGCAAGAATATAAAATCCTCGATTTGGGCATGGGTCGAAGTTTTCGTTTCGTAGGTGATGGATGGCAGTGCCAGCTGATATGGTGCACTGACGTGAATCATGGATCTTGTGCTTCTTCTCCCACGTTAAATATTTAAATTATCAAAAGTCCATCGACACTGCAGGTTTCGTAACTGTGGGACTGAACAAAACACAACCTATGTACATGCAAAAGTCAAACTGTTTGTTTTCTGATTCCGGATTGTAAGACAACTTTATAAATGAGTGGACTACTCCCAAGTGGAATCCAGCTAATATCAATAAAACGAACCAATCAGTTCAGTCTCTTGGTGTATAAACCACGCTTGAGCAATTTGAACCTGTTGGCTGACGAGGAGTGGTGAGTCTAAAACCACACACGCTAAAGGCGGTGGGGGGGGGGCAAGACCAGCCGAGTGAAATGTAGCGTCATCACAGATTATACACTGTGGAAATGATTTCTCTCAAATTTCCCTGCTAGAATTCTGCCTGCAGTCCATTTATCGCGTTCGTGTGAATGTGAAAGTCTGGGAGGGCTAACTGCAGTTACAATCACGACTGATACTTTGTGGTCATTGCAATCAAAAATTACTCTTGACAGCAAAACTTAGCATACTATGCGATGCAGAACTTTGATATGGATTCGATGCCTCTGCAGATTTTTGGGGAATGAATGTAACGGCCTTGAAAACAAGTGGGTCAGGGCTGTTCTCAGCATTGCTAATGGCACTCTGTTTTCCCCTTTCTCTCTCGAGAGAACAAGTGGTTGAATACTAGAAATGTGGAAGAGGACCAATGAAGAGGGTCACAGGAGACAAAGAGGAATTTATGGCCCACATGAAACTTGAATCCTTTTTTCTAAACATCTTTTGAACCATGCTATTGGTTACTATAATAAGCGCTCATGTTTGACAGCTCTATTTTTCTTCGTGTGCGTGAGTGATTACGAGAGGTGCGGTAAAGTACCAGTGGTATTAGAACTTTCGTCTCCCTCATTTCAGAGTGAGGTTTCGAGGGCCACCATACGTGTCACTTTACCCACGTCACAGCAGTCAATCACTACACAACGGATGGCTCACGTGCATGAGCTGATCAAGTTTTTCTCACTGTGGTGCAAAGCGAGACTTCCCGACCGTCAAACCGATCCAGACTGGTTATGTGGGTGTTATCATCGGGTATCAATGGGCCGATAGTGACGGTTACAAAATGATTAACTGAGATCACAACGGCCCATTTTGGTGTTTTACCGGTGTCGTTAGCGCACACATGCACACACTCTTGCACGCACCTACAAAATTGTCAAAACAATCCCGGGAGATCATGTGATGATTGACTGTTTGTTCTCGAGTACGACGGCTCACCATCGGAAATCAATAAGCCGATTGATAGTGTAATTAAACTACCACACAGGGTCGGGGAATGAGGTCTATTGTGATCGATCGATGCATGAAGTAGACCTTTGAAGACGAATGAATGGGCCTGGTTTAGAATGTGATATTATGCTTAACCTGGAAGGAGTACAACGGATGAACTCATACCTTCACAGTGCTAGTTGGGTAGAAGTTGTAATAGTGAAAATGTCAGAAGTTGACCGGGATAAGGAAAATTAGTTTGTGTGCTTGTGCAGAAAAGTTAGGTTAAGCTAACGTGAAATTACAGTGGTAGCACTAAGTGACAGTTTCGGGCAATCGTTGAGGAGTTACCGATAGTGAGTGCGTTGGTACAGAGGGAGCAAACATTTCGATTAACCTCGGTTGAGGTCATCGATAGTTATGATTGAATCAGCAGAGTTGAGAAGTTTGTGCATAATCAGTGGATGTTATTGTACATCATGTGGGTCATTGTTCCAGTCACTTGTCAGATAAATTCCAGGTATGCGCAACGAACAAAGTATAATTTTCAATTGTATTGTTGTGAGGTCTTCAGTGGTTTCCCGAGCCTGGTCATGGATTTACGAACGGTTCACCAAAAACCCATCCAGCATTTACAGCGCCATCAATTTGTTTTTCGATTTGTAATGTGCTATTTACAGTTAATCATTGTTATCCATCCAATTAAACGTCCGAATGTACGCATTACAAAGTAATCCACGGGCCTCCTAACTATCGTAGCCAGCCGCATCCACAAATAAGGTTCACGTGGAGGGATATTCTCGCCTATCACTGAAAGACAAAGAAAACGAGAGAGTCTACTCTCCGCAATATGGTTCAAACTAATAAACAGTTTCCGACGGACCTGGTAAATTTACACACAAATTCACTACAGATTTTGTTTGCAGCGAACCGCATTTCATCACCTTCAAATGAAATCATCATTACAGCCGATCGTTAATCACATGAAGAAAGAACTCGATCTCATTTCATGTGAATAAGGCAGTGCGTTTATTCTAGAATAATTTTAACATACTCCAAAACAGGTTTATCTGAAACTAGAACGTGGTCAAAAGAATGATCCGTATTGAGCGCCTCTTAGCACAATTATTCCACACGATACATTATTACTTCCTACGTAATGTTATTCGCTAGTGTACACGTGGGGTAAATGTTTATGCCAGACAGATTTACAGCCTGGAACGATGGAGATAGACATACACGGTATTAGTGGCATACAGAAAAAACACCCAAATGCCCTGCTCGAATGCGGGTCATTTCTATCACCCTTGCATCCAACCACGTGCTGGGCACTTACCTGAGTGGCGGG
>UZAN01042744.1:13887-34024 GCA_900618425.1 Echinostoma caproni | reverse complement strand
CGTTTGAACCCATTCTACGGATCTCAGTTGCGTTGCATTCTTTTACCTTTCTTTGTAGGTTACATTTGTTTGCCTCTGTCAACCTTTTAGGGTCATCATAACATCCAGCCAGAGGTCCCGTATTTAAGTTCCACAGCCGCACAACTTTCTCCCGTTCTTTGTGCACCGAACGACTGCAGCCATCCACCTAAAATTTGGTTGTACCCAATAAAAAGGAAGGAGAAAATATTGTCGTTATCAAGATCTATTAGAATGCTATCTGGAATCAGATTATTTGTGTTACCGATAGTGATCCTAGTCTTATCGGACACAATGTTTTGCGACTCCGCTTTCCGATACCGTCTGGAATTAAATCAAGTCACAAATCTAGTCTTATTTCAGTTGTTCTTTAAAAAATGTTCAACTTTTCTATCTTCTTTATTTTGTTACTTTCCTCTGTTGTTGTACATCACAATTCGCCCAGTCCGAGATGTCGAAAACTGAAGGTGTCATCCTGTCACAGCTGATAAAAAAAGCCAGCCTTAAAGCACGTTTCGCGTCCGTTGCTTTGGCTTTAACTATGGAGGAAGAGTTTAGCATTCCCCGATCCATGGTCATTGAAACCTTGTTGGCCAAGCGGTATCACATGCCCGAGGCTGCACTGAAACGAGTGGTGGAATACTTTGTGAGGTGAGTATCGTTCACGTGTTGCTACAACCAAATCTTCGTGCGCATATTTCATACTTGTTTGAGTTCAGAGTTTATGTGACGCAAATTCGTTCATGAGCATCTTCGTGACCAAGAAATTCGTCCATTGTTTGTTCGTGAGCGCAATGCTCCATTTTTTCCCAATCCGATACAGACAACATCCTCAGGGATTCAAAACGCAAACATTTGTCTGATCGAAACATGTTTGTGTGTGTCCATGAAGGTTAGAGTTCATTCAGTTGAATCTTACGTAATTAAGACGCAGACTACCTGACCAGGATACCGAATAATCTATTTCCCAATCAAACTTTCGTTACTTTGCCTCGAATCTCTTCCACGAGCGGATAAGCTTTTTTCATGGCTAATTCCAAAAGTTTCATACTGTTTCGGTACGACTGACGTCTCTAGCATCGATCGGCATTTTGTTCGAGGATGCATCTCTAACCTTCACAGAAACAGGCGTACCGTCCAATGCAGTGGATATTTGTATAGAAATGCAGTTGAATTTAGACCAAATTTAGTCATTCGCTCGATAACGAAATTTCGTCCACCCCGTCCGCCAAAACTGCTCCACGTGCATGGAGGAATTCGTGCCCCATCGGGTTCAACGAACCCGACTACTCACACTTTAACCAACTTGCCAAGCGGTTGACGGGTTGTGGCTGTTGCCACATGCAACCAACTTCGTGAGGCTGCAATTGGGAGTTTTGCCATCGATGTAAACCAAACGAAAGGAATGGCTAATTTATACATACCTTGTTGAGAGGGTTAAAATCAAGGGGTTGACAGATTTAGGTAAGCTACCCGTGGTTCAGCAACTGTGGCCTGGGATTTCCGTCATTTCACTCGACACGGGTAGGCAGTGGTTGGACTTCCCCAGAAAACAAATTCTTGGACACACTTCGTGAGAGCAGTTCCTGGAGCAGGAACAAGGCACCACTCACGCCAGGTGGAACCCGGTCTTTTTGAGGGATATTCAGCTATACCAACTGAACGGTCTCTATTTTACTCCAAGGTTGGTGTTGCTCTTGAACAGTAAGGGCTGGGTCAAGTTTTCAACTATTAGGTCGGTAAACGAACTACATCCTGTAAAAACTAACCAGACTTTTTTGTCAACTAAGGTGTTGCGCTGAGAAGTTTCGTATAACCAGGTCTGAAAATAAACGAGTATGACTTTGGAAACTGTGACGGCTGCTATAAAAACAAATGTTTCAGGACTTCACGCTCATCATTTGNTTTAATCCCGGGTGCGACAAAATTTTGAATAATCATGAAACTATTCCTATCCTATCCTTGATATCAGGATTTAAAAACCCTCTAAAAACAGCGTATTTGGATTTCGCTTTCCAAACCAGAAGATCAAGTCACCTGACTCAGCCGTTAGCTTGCACCGCTCCGCTTAAAAGTGTCCTAAACTACACTATAGTCTTGTAATTGCAGTAAATATCTTTAAATTTTATTTATCTTATATGCAATAAGGTAAATAGTTTCCAGGATGTGGAGTAGGCTGTTATCTATCAACGATCCCGGTGCTAACGTCATCAAATTATCACCCTGGGGATATGTTCGAATCTCACCACCACTGCCTGCCTTCCCCCGTTGTGTTAAATAGCATCCCTTTGATTGGCCTCTTCTCCCTTCCTTTGTCTTTGTATATTCAGTAAAAGGAAGTAGAATGAAAAGCAAAAAAGAGAAGTACTGAACCTTTGGAGAGTTATGCAAGCTTTGAGCCAAAAAGAGACCATCGCCATAATGCTGACAAAAAAGGGGAAAACGGAACAGAAAGCTTGCAAAGATGGATTAGAAAGCTCAGCAAGAACACTCCTCGGTCAAGGTCTGGGCAAGATAGGGTACTAAGGAGTTTCTGTGGGCAGATGCCCTGCATATACGTAGTGCACAGCGGCTATGTTGGAATGAAAAATGATCAATTTCATCGGAAGTAGTAGGAGATAACTGAATTCTGTGCAGTACCGACCGCTTCATCAATTTAAAATCGGTGAAATTGATGGCACTTGGCCTGACACGTTTCGCAATTGAGGCTTCTGTTGTTTCTTTGCGGATGGTTGTAATTCTCACAGCGTCAGCACCCTAACATGGTTCGGAGTTCCAGTGCAGGATCAGCTGTGTGCAAAAATGTGAGACAGTGGCTCACCGAAAAATGTTGGCTCCTTCGGTGGGAACTAAATTCAACCCCCAGTTTGATATAACAATGATCTGTGCTTCTTCGTTACCGCTGTCCGCAGGATAATTTGGGTCGGTCCGATTTCGATCGGCTTAATATGGTTCACCTCCTTGAATATTGAAGTTTGGCATACTGATGTTGTAATCATCCGGTTACTCTTCATGACAATTGATCTGTGATCCGAGATTTGAACCCTTCATCGTCATCCAAATTTGGTTGTAGTAGCTTTTCTGTCTGGGTCGACACCACACCTGTATTTTCCGGTCTTTGGGCGGCTAGCTACTCCCAGTTCCAAGGTCTGACTCGCTGGTTCGCATTAATAAACAGTAAACCTATGGAGTTTTCCCCTTCTATTGTGTTCATCGCATAAAGGCATGCAATAAAAATATTGCCTTCCTACATACCCTATATCGTTCCAGGGCATGCAAACAAAAAACTGAGCATGTGAAATACTAATCTTTTTCTTATTACTTAAATAACTGAATGTATAGTCTACTTTCAAGAAGGGAAAAACAGCAATCAGAAGGCTGTGTTTGGTATAACGAACTGGAACAGCCAGGCGCAGTGGTTTATTGCTGTCACCAGCGTGCTTTGAACCCTTTGATCCGAGGTTCGAGGCCCGTCACTGCCAGACGACTTTGGTGGTAGGCTGCTTTGCTGTCACCCGGTTCTATACCACGCCCTTCTGTGGGGCCTTTTGTGCTTCACCACTCCAAGTCCCGCGGGGCTTAGGTTGCCGGTTTCCGCCACTGTGCACCAGGTCCTCGTGACTATGGGGTTCGCCTCGTCTGCTGTTCATCACACACTCAGGTGTACAATCACAAAAGAAAGCAGAGGACGTAATGGTATTAGAACGCATCACCTCCGAGGTTATGAAGTGGTTCTCAAAACCATTTGATTGCCACCACTAATTTCGATTAATTCCATTGAAAATTACCCCAGAACAAAAAGACGATCGGTGCTTTTAAATTAACCCTTGCATGATGTTAAAGCAATGCAGCTTGACAGTCCGTTTAAATCCACTTTGAATAATATCTTGTTTTTGTGATCTTTTCCCCTACATCTGCTTTTGCTTTTGTAGTTTCGACAAAGATTGTTCCGCCCACTTCACCACAGAAAGTCGAATGCCTCTCTCGTGGTTTCGCAGTTTGCTTACTTTTCTTGAATCCTATCACACCAGTGTGGATCCCGAGCAACGTGCACAGCTGATCAAACTGTGTCGACGTCACGAGCATCCCCAAATCACCCCAGAGATTCGACAGATTTTGTCACTGGTACCTACCACCCAAAACGGGGATAAATAAATTTCTACTTTGATTCGTACCGTTCTGAGTTTTGCATTCTTTTTGCTCTTTGTCACTTTGATAGTGATGCTGATCAATAATAGAGCTGTGTATTGCGAAATCACTCGTTGTATGTTGATTGTTCTGCTGTGTTTTCGGTTCTTCAAATGCTTAGCCCAACCTGCACAAAGTTCACTGCTCCTAAAAGCCAAACAAATTGGGAACCTTTCTTTGGTCCTCTTTGACCTTTCTGAAGTCTGTTTGGCAACTTGAAGCGCTTGTTCCTATGGTTTCATATATAAGGCATCAAGACAGTCGTCAAGATAAGTCTCCTCAGACTGACGAGAAGACGAATTTCCTATAGTGCTAAGTTATTCTCCGAACTAGTCATTCGGGTATCGAACCTTTCGGTGCCAAACAAGTTACCATTGGCAACGTGTGACTGTCGTGTCTTCTTTATCGAATGTTACTGTTACATAACTCCTGTTTCGGACTCATTTGGTCAGTCTAACCGATTCTGCAGTATTGATTTGAACTAATCCTCCATTATCATCATCATCGTACAGCGAAATACAGTGAGGCAAACTTTACTGATCGCTGCCAACTAATCCTCCTCCAGACTTCATCTTCATGCACAATCCTCGTTCATTCGTTGGTGTCAGACCAAAAAGCTTATTGACTGTCTCCGAAGATGTTTGAACAAACCTGAATGGGTAATTCCGGTCGGCCCCAGTGATGGCTAGTTCGCAAAGTAATAGCATACTCACTTTCAGTACGAAATCCGGATGGATAGGCACTACTTATGAGCCCTAAGAAGGACGAAACGCAGGTAGTGTGTTTCATGAGTGTGTGGTCGACTGAATAAACTGAGGATTGTGCTTAAAAATGGAGTCTGACTTCATGGTATGCCCATATCAGTGTCCTTTTTCCCAGGCCTCAAAACTCACAAGCAATCATTAGTTCAGTGCAAACTCTGAAATAACCACCTGACTTCTCCCCTCACAGATAATGTGTTGGTACACAAACCAACTATCCATTCACTACATATTTTCCAGAGAAAAATTTTGTAGCAAAAGAAACGAAGTTTATCAAATCTAATACCGCGATTGTGTATCAGGATTAAAGCTGTTGCTTTACGAGTACACAGCAATTGAAAGGCACGGCCAGCTCTCCCTGATGCGAATGAATGAAGACCAGGGGAAGGAAGTATATTTCATCTGGATGAGGTCAAGGTTCCGATGCACACTTACTGGGAAGATTCCATAAGTCCGCTTTTTCTTTAACGGATCAGTTTAAATCATCTCATGCAAGGTTGAATTATAATGAAGAACCAGGTAAATAATCAAAACGGACCTAACCTGAGTCGGTTTCCAAGGTTGGTCAGTCACAGAGTAGACCGTCAGTTGAGAACAACACTGTATCCAACCACAGCTATTATATCGGTACGATCATTTGTCAATCAGCATTACAACCAGTTAGAGACGTTAGCAGCTGTTCCGACTCCAAAACGCTGATAACCCAATGAACAAATTTCCAGTAAAATCTAAAATCACAGACGAACTACCAACAATAACGATATTCAAAACAAACTCATATTTCCACTTGTACTTTTAACCAAACTGTCAGTTTGATATGAACAAATATGATGATCGGTTTCATTACCAATGTTTTCAATGAGCTGAAAGGTATGCCAACGCACGTGTCCCCTAGTCGAGGACATTGGAACGACCTTCAGTTGTCGGCTAAACGAAAATATTCCTGAACCAACGTAATCGTTGAGATCTTGCACTTCCCCACTGATCGACTACGATCATCACCTAAAACACTGCACCTAACTTCAGCATTGCTGAGGTTATGATGATTCGCTCGAATAAAAGTTTCTAGTCCAAAGTGAAAGCAGTATCAGGCTTTCGCGGAGGGTTAATAAGTCAAAGGCTGAAATCACGTGAGTACTCAGTATCTGGGTGGGAAAACCTAATTTCCCTAAAAATTGCATCAATCAATGGATTTGGACCAATCGTCGCTAAGTTGCCGGTTTTTTCGCGATGCGAGTGAGTTGTTATAATCCAAGGGACCGGACGGAATACTGCAACTTAATTGCTCCTTTCGCTCCATCGGTGCTCTTTTATTTTCCAAATGGTGCGCAACCCTATAAATATAGCACACTTTTGCATTGTTCAAGGCAGTTTTCTGGCGTTTCCCCTATATGTTCGCACTGTTTTACGAATTTATTTTGACTGGAGTCATCGAGAAGGGTTTCGTCGAACAGTTTCAGTTTCGACAAACATTAACCATACACGTATGTATGCCGGTTTTGGTTGCTGTCTTTTTGCTGCCCATTCGGATAAAACGGCATAGTGAAGAACGTTACGATAAAAACGAATTACAGGGGAAGACAGAGTTCATATCGACTGGGGTAGCAGGAAAGATGAGTAGATGCATGAGCGCCATTCCTTGCAACACTCAGCCATATTAGTGAGTGTCTCTAACCACTAACTACCATCAGCTTGGGGTCCGCATCTGGGGAGCCCGACGGAACCTATATGATCCAGTGTCCTGGTTAGAGTTTTCACATCCTCATGCCAGTTTGATCGCCCTTTACCCTCTTCAATCCGCTGCCTGCTTCGACCAACGTTGCACACCATGACAACCTTTTCGAACAAGATTGGGTGATATGTTGACTGACAACAATTCCGGTTACATATTCTCTTCAAATCTTATTCGCATTTTGCCAATGCGAATGCAAGTTTTTCGAATAGGCGATAGATTTTTGTCTAAAAGAGCAGATTCAATAAAGTCATGTTGTTCGGTTGATGAAGGTATCGGGCTGCGGGACACCGGTGATCAACCAATACATGTGCGCGTTTATTGGAGAAAATGTGCCATAATGGACAAACAGTAGATGTTAACCGTCAGCCGAAACAGAAATATGAGTATTACTGTGACTAGTGGTCGATGTGAAATATTCCAATATCGATTCCCAGTCGACCCTGTTGGTGAATAGTGAAACGGCAAGCGCGCAATGTTGACATCTGTCTGACGAGTATGGGAAACAGAATTGTAGTATTCTTGGGAATCTAGTGGTGCTCTAATTTCAAGCGATAACTCCTGCTTTGTAGCGCGCAATGATCAGCAATCGCCTTTGATAAATTGCCCCTACTGTCTACACAGTTGCTTCATCAATGGTGGTAGGATAGTGAAGGGTTTAGCCTCACGTCTTTTCTATGATGAAGGACCGAAACACCCTGAGCTTCATAACATTTCATTGGATTTGGCAGATCTGGTATACTGAATCACAGTTCTATTTCACGGTTGTGACACCTTGAGTTTCCTTGCGGAAGGAATTCGATGATCCTCGCTACTGCCTCGTTTGTTTGGCGTGGAAGAAATAATGCAAGCGGGTTAGCAACAGTTATGTATCCGGAGGTGATTTCGTTGTCACCCAGCTCCGATGGATGTGCTTCACTGCCTAAAATGTGTGCCACGCATGTATTAAACTGCACCCTATTTGCATTTGCTGCTCCAGGGTAGAGGAAGCTGCTTGGAGGTCTGGAGATAATGAGAAAATTAAATACGGATAATCACACAGATTCCGCATGGTAGGTTTCTCCGGTCTTCCAGGCTGAAATCAGAAATACTCAATTGCTTTCTTCGGGTCATTGCTCATCTTTCTATAATGTTTAAATATGTGCGCATGCTGAGCTAGACTGTATGCTCTGTGTGTAGATCAAACGGGTTCATTTTCTTTCCTGTCCACGTTCCCAATTCGTGCTTCCGTTTCTATTACAGAAGAACCTGATATTCATCTGCACATGCACTGATGCTTCGATATGCTTCGTTTAACAACTAGTTCGGTGTGTACACCCAAGTTTGTGGGATTGAGCGCATCACGAGCCAAAAAATACTATCCTTCCTGGCATGTACCGTATATTTTGGATGATTATCAAAATGTTACCCGATCTAAACCCAATCCCTACGAGACATGGGATCGGGAGTGGAAAAAAGCCGGCATCAGTGCTCGTGAATTGCAGCCGTTCGATATTTCACATTTACCCGGTCATTTAAGATCTCGATTGCATCCGAATGTGGAATTTTTCCAACCCAAATATCGATCGGAAATGTCGTTGGATTACAAACGCCGTTTGTTTGGTGCCTATGGCTTAGCAAGCGGTGTCGATCCAGCCACCTTGTTTGTGGAACCACGTACGGTTGCGTTCGATCAAGCAGTTGAACAGGCCACAACGCGTCCGATTGATGAGGTGTTGGACGAACGACGCCGTGATGAACAAGCGAGATCTGAGGCAACCGAGAAGCTGATGAAGACTATCAAGACTAATCTGGCCAAAATGCCAGAATTGTTGACTAAGTTTGAGGCTCAACGGCAAAAACAGCTAGAACAAGAGGCAGCGAAGGAGCTGAAGAAGAAAGCTATTATGGAAGAGGTATGAACGATTATGGCAACTCATCGCTTTGTTATCTTGAGCTCGTCACTTTTGATTTGCAAGTGGTTCAAACGTGTGTGTTTATTCGATACGTATAAGTTCAGTTCCAGTTTATTGCAAGTAGTAGCACAAAACACATCGATACGTGTTTGTAATTCACTGATGGACTCTTTCTGAGAAGAGATTATCCGATCAAATACCCACCATTAAAGATGCCAACTTGAAATTCCAGACAGAAAACGCACATCTGGGGCCCAAATGTGAGCTACCTGAAATCCGCTCTCTATTTTCCCCCAAACTGTTTATGCGAACGCTTGGTCTCCCATAAATATGCAGCCACAGCCTAATAAAAAGATTATAGCCCATTAAGTCTCATTCACCGGCACAGCAAATAGCAATTATTATAGTCACTTCGTCTCAGTCTAATCAGGTCATCTTGCCGCATATCAAGCTTGGTCTGATAAAATACCTGCAGTATTCAGCTAGTCGATGAAGTACTGAAAACACGCTTGTTTGCTAACTTATTCGGATAATATTTTTTCGTGAGATATATGAGTGCAAATATCTTTTATAAGATAAAAAATGCGAAGAGGGCATGGCAACATGTTTATTAGATTCACATACGAGTTAAACTGGTTATGGGATTCGCAGTGATTACATAATTGTTAGTTCATTCGATTGTCAAGCTTATTCGGGATACATCGCGAGTTGGGTCATGCGAATACAAACTTGTCCATCACTGGGCTCTATTTACAATGTACTCTGTTGAAACAATAAAAGCGAAACTGTCCATCTACAATTAGCGTCTTTTCTTTCCATTTCGATTTTTTAATTTCTCATGCTTTGAATACCTAATCTATTACGTTCGAACTCGTCGTATCTTTAGTCTACCGTAATTCTTTCTTGCTTGCTTTCAGGCCCGTGATCGTTTCGGCTATTACGTCAGCCCACAGGATCCCAAGTTCAAAAAACTGAGGGATGAACTGGAAGAACGTGAGAAGTTAAAGCGCAAAGAGAAACGCAAGAAAGAGGCCACTCAGAATTGAGCTCTTGTACATATGATGTAGAGTCAGCAGTACATTTCTAAACACAGAATTCCTCCGCGTTTGTAATTCGAACTCTTTTCATCTACATACTGCACGACTGCCATAGAGGTGTATCAGGAATTCCCGTACGCCATGTAGTTCTCAAATTATCAGTGTTACTGCTGCAAACAACCAGCAGTTAACAGTCACTGGTCATTCGTGTAGATTTCTATGTATGCCGAACCAAGCCCGGCTGCTGTCTTGATTGCCTGTGTTAACCACGTCAACTGGGCTGTCCCCGGAACTTTGTACTGCTATCCACACTGCATTCCATGCATAGATACGCACACGCGTGCACCTGTGTGCGTACGCACTTGTGCACCAGAGCTGGGTTTAGGCTAAGCAGAACTCGACACCAATGATCTATAATTTTTAACCAATGTTGGTCCGCAACAGCGAGCTTTTCTATCTGGTGTACGAGAATTCCTGATGTACCCGTACATGACGAGATCAGGCCGCGTGTGAGAGTTAGATCTGTTTTGTCTAGTATTCTCGTTGTAATGACTAGCCGATTCAATATTGAGCTTCTTCTAAAGGTGCCTCGGTGATGGCGGTTGACTGTCCCTCTTCGCACTAGTGTTTGTGATCAGGGCGAGTATAACTTGAGCCAAGACACGTCCTCACATACATTCGTTATATAGTTCGAAGTATTTGTGTGGGTCTGAATCTGGAAGTTCGGAATATTGTAATCTATCAAACTGGGGGTGCTAGGTGATAATGAAACGTAAATTGGAAATCTTGTCCTGTAGGAAATGCACACAGTGTCATCTTTACGTGGAAGTGATTCTAATCGGAAACATCAACTTGTGATTTTGGGAACCCCTATCAAGGTTAAAGATGTTTTGTGAAACAAATGTTGCATGCATGCGGTATTTAAAAAACATTTGGACTGGTTGGTCGACACCCCGGGTGTTCTGGTGGATTTGCGTCGCTTTAAATTTCTAACCGAGATAACAGCAAGTACCGCATCAAGTCTTCATTTTAAGATTGGTATAGCAGAACTCCCCAAAGGCCTTTCGATTTGTATCGTTAGCCAAAACATAAACCGAACGACGAAATAACTGTGGATATAAATTCCACTTTAAAGATCGTCTGTCGTATTTTTCCCGTGGTTATTTGAATCCGGATGTTTTATCCTCTTGTTGTGTTTTGTCGAAGCAATCAGGAATTGGCTGCTTGGTCCCCCGTTGTACAGCTAGAAACATTTTTCCATAATGTTTCTGTACCATGAATACGTGTCTGGTGCCCACTGGATTAGACCTTGATGGGTAGAACAACGGCATTCCCGGGTATACTCATGTTGCCACATGCAGTGCCCTCCGTGTGATCAGATCGAATTCATACTGGTTTGTACAGTTTTCTGTACTTTCCCTGATACGATGAGTTATCGAAAACCGCTTATTTTGCCTCCCAGATTTAGTCTTCAAGGTTTTTCTTGTTTTTTTTTTATTACACATCTAAGTGTGACGAACAGCAGACGAGGTGAACCCCATAGTCACGAGGACCTGCTGTTCAGTNGTGGAAACCGGCAACCTAAGCCCCGGGACTTGGAGTGGCGAACCACATAAGGCCCCGATAGGTTAGGCGTGGCATTGAACTGGACAACAGCAGAGCTACCTATCACCAAAGTCAGGTGGCGGTGGCGGGGCTCGAACCTCAGACCATAGGGTCCAAAGCACGCTTGTGACAGCGAATAGACCACTGCGCCATCACCACCCTTGTTCAACAATTCATAAAAACTGAGATACACAGCAAATTTTCACTACCTATGCCATTCTTCCACTGATTCGACAAAGAGATTTCACTTGTCAGGAAAGTGCGACTACTTGTCCGGAAGCTTGGAACCGACAAGCACTCCACATTTATTGACTATCTTCTTCCCGATCATCATGACGAGACTACACCTTGACGTGGTGTGATCGCTTGTGCATCTCTCTGACCCAACGAGCTACACCGAATGGTTTTTGTCAAGCCTGGAAGGTCAATGGGTAGAACTCAGACAAAGTCCAGTCTCCTGATCCTCCAGATTGGGGGTTCGACTAGAATTTGTGTTTTAGTCGGTAAAACAGACGGAGGAGTAATTGATCCAGGAAAATGGGCCTCCACGTCGCTTCACCCGCTGCCTTGCGGCTAGGTTCTTGTCAGAACTAAAGGCTTTGGTTGAGAACCCTAATTGTTCTCCTGATTAGTGGCTGGACACCCTGGCAGTTCCCGTCCACTAAACCCCAATGCATATGCATTGCGAGTTTGGTAGCGCTCAGCGAAGTTCGCTTTTGTGTATTTCGCTGTACGATGATGATGATGATCTTCCTGAACAACCTGGGGATTCCAAATTCGACGAAACATTGTGTGTTGATCCAGACTTCCGTGACCGCAATCCATGCACGACTAGGTACAGTTTCATGTCATCTAATCACCGTTCAGGAAGCCAATGTTACCAATTTTACACCGGGTGAACATGACATCTGAGTCAGTACATATGATGCGTCGGCGCAAACGGTTACGTGATTGGAGGACGCTCGTTCAAACAATCATATGGCCTGTTACCTTCTACAAAACATGCTCTAATTTCATCAATAAAGATAAGCATTTGCTGCTATCAATTTCATATTTCATTGATGTCCTCAGTTCAGGTTGGAGCCAATTCAGCTCTGAGCAGTACATTACGGGTTCTCGTATTTCTACATTCAGTACTGTTCCCATTATCAAACACTGATACAACGGTGATGCGCAAACTGCCATTTACCTCGTTCAACAAAGCACTCAAAGGGAAAGGAATTTCAAACACCTACGACATTCGTCGTCAAACTCACCAGTCGGGCTTGAGTTCTGGCAGCCACGATCGCTGGTCAGATCCGGTGGAATCAAGTTACCAAAGGGTTTCATGAGCACTTAATCCCTGAGCGACATGGTTGTCCGAGTGAACATGGTGGGTCCGCTGGCGGAAGGCATTAATCACCATTAGAATTAGCGCATTTAACAATTGATGAGTACATGCAAGCGTAGAAGGAAAGTGATCGACATTGGATGCATATAACTCGGTCTGCTCGTTATACGATTGTGTCAAAAGCTTCAAACCAGCCGGCTGATGGGGTGAATTTCGGGCACAAGTTTTCAAATATCACATGGGGTCTAAGATGTTTATTATGTTGTTCCCTGATACTGAGCGGCAATGTGCTGGAATTTCCATTAGCTTCCTGCGAGAGTTGCCAAGTACGATCACATTTGATTGGTTACGTAGTTCATGCGTGCTTTTCAAACTGGTCTTCTCAATGGAAATGAGCTCACTTAGGTGTGGGACACTTCCCTAATAACCTGTAGCTCCATATGCCTCACCATTTCGGTCACTAAATGCTGGATTGTATATGGGAATCCCGAGTCCATTCATCACTACAGGATTGAGCATGGACAGAACTGAGCCACTATCATTAGGCGACCCTTTATTTTAAAAAAATGCGGGACACGCACAATGTGAGTAGAAGCTCCTGTTAACTGGACTATGAGGATGCATTTGCGATCAGTTGACATGATCCGAATGAGCAGACAAACTGCACTGATTGAATCTTCAATTTGTCACTGCACCTTTGTTTGTGTGCAAAAACGAACAACAGTGTTCTTCCCAGCGTGCCTTCATGTATCATTTGTTGTAATTGGGACGCCAAAGCAAAGATTGGACTAAAGCCTAACCAGTTATCCTTCATTTAGATTGGTTTCCCTTAGCTGAAAATTGCCCATTGCGTCTAACCCGCTGTGGTCTGCTCACTCTCACTGCAATACTTACGACAGTTGACAGACGTGTCTCAGTGTTCCGGTCGTGATATCGACCATAGCTCAGACCCATAACCTTTTTCAATTTCTTTCTTGACTTTGTCAGAATAATTCAGAACTACGGTGGAACTACCCGGAATTATATCAGAGCCTTGTCTGGATTTTCATTCCCTTGGTTGATTAGAACGGCTTTCTGATTGAGTCTATGAGCGTTAGTGTAAACCTATTCTTACGGATGTATCGTACCGTCATATGCCACGTACTGATTTGCAGTTTACAGAGGGGACAGGATGCATGTTATTCCTGTTTTATTACAAGCCACGGGAAGAAACGGTACAGAAGGACGAGCTGTGATCCTGGTCTTGTCTCGGTACCGAAATGATGTCGGAGTTTAGGAATTAGTTCCCGCCTTCACAATGCAGACAGCCTGAAGCGCCGAGGAAGTTCATAGCTTGGCATTGTTGTCGGTAGGGCGGGGGAGACGGGATAAACGCAATTCTGAAATGTGAAAGTGAGGTAAGGGTTGTTACATTTGGTGTAGAGATGTGAAATCCACCGAAAGCCCTAATTGTACAAAAGGAAAATAACCTAATGACACCAACCCGTGTATGGCACGTTAGCTCTGTGTATTAATGTCATGTTGAGAAATGGCATAGACGCCTGACGGTTGAAAATCCAAGGGATTGAATTTTCCAAGTTAAGTTTTCGGCTGTGTCGTTTTGTCAAGTGTCCCAGTGTTTGAACTTTGTGCAAATTGGTATTTCTGCAACAGCCAAAACATGTCGACACGATCTTACCTTCTGAGCAGTCCATGAGAACTATGTCTAATCTGTATAACGATAATTAGGCTTTAAAGTAACAATTCGCTAAAAATCAAGAGCAGTAATGATCCTCAGGTGTGAATACAAACTCGAAATACGGGGTTTAGATGAGGGTTGTTGCGTATGGTGTAGAGATGGGGACTCAGTTGATAGCTACTTACAATCCTGGTTTTGTTTTAACAGTACTTAATTTTTTCTCAACAGCCATGGGTGTTAAGCCTTTTGTTGTCCAGTTGTTCTTGACGGATGCTCGGATGTCGGGTGATTTAGCACACAATACTAAATTTCACGCCAGCAAGATCATGGGATTCTGAGCAATTGCCCGTTCTACAGTGGCTGAGACTGGAGGTCGGAGGGTTAATCAATCAGTCAACTGATTCAAAAATGTTTCGCACACGACTGTCTGGCAGATAAGCCGAGACCGTACGAGTAAATTTCAGCTGAATCACAACAGTGCAGTAGGCCCGGAGTACTTACTCATTGGAGTTGTGATTGCCGAAATTGGGTCACCGATCCTTTTGGTCATCTGAGTTAGACGTGCCCATCCGTATGGGATTGGCGAGGCAACCACAACAGCTCGGGTCCTGACTGCAATGCAGTGTGAACATCACAGTCCGAATTAGGGCACAACCACAGAGCTTGCCATCGAATGATTTCAACGGGTGACATTAGATTTCGGTAGGTATCCGTTTCCTCCTTGGGTAGTAGGGGACGGGGCAGTGAGTAGGCCTTTCTCAGCAGAGGCTGTTTGAGACGCTTGATCGTGTAGGGGTTCTCAACAATTCAGAAGAAACTAAACATTTTCCGTTCTCCGCGGCGTGTACACACTGCCGATTGCTGCTTCATCGCCCTAATTATGCTGTGTGAACTGTTTATTCTACAAATCTTGGGAACCGCTCCACTCAGATCGATGAAATTTGATATCACGAAAGTACCGTTCATCACTTGGTAGGAAAAATGAGCGGATTAAAAATTAGACTCCAAAGATAATTTCCTTTACAGTGAGTGCTGTTCTGAACAACCATCTTAAAGTGGTAAACTAGAATCGCTAACCTACTTCTAAACTATCTTTTTCCGCTTTTCTGTAACTTTTCCTAGTGTCATAGAGTCAATAAGGCCACTGAATGCCGTACCTGTCACTTGCACTGGTTGTACGGTACGCAGCACTATGTGATAGATAAACGTTAGGATCCAAATCACCTCTAACAATCAATCATCTGAATTCCCACGAGAATTTTTATCAGCAAAAATAGCACTCCAGACTACGTCTAAGTTTGCTTTTATCACCATCTCGACCACTGAAGGTCACCTGATTCTCAAACTGGCGTGCTAGTAGTACATCAATTCAACTGAGGCCATTTAGCATTGAATTGTATGTGTGCAGTCTCTCGCCCGGTCGGACCCTTTCAAAACAATTTATTTTCTGTGTATATGTACATCAAAGAATTCCAAACAATCGGTTATGATCGAATGCTTTTTTCTGGAATACCGGATAACAAGTTACCGATCCATATACCTCATACATATTACTGTCCCTGATGAGCGATGAAATATCCCGCGGGTGATAAAGACATAGAATAATTTCCTGATGCCAGGTTTCGATGTTACCCAACTGTCTTTAGTAAGCCGTAAGAGATAACGGAATCAGGTAATAAAAATGTTCTTTCAAGGCCGTTCAAACTGAACACAGTCTTGGTTGTTTGAAGCGTAAAGTTGTGTGAACAGGGCTAAATGGGAGCGCAAAGCCCGCAGTGCGTACTGTATAAACGCCCATACGATCAACGCTGTTATTGATGATGTTGAGTTCTGGTTCCGACTTCTTGAAGATGATGAATGTGTTATCATCGTTACACATTTAACAGCATCAAGTTCACAATGGAGATGGAGAAAGATAAACGGGCAGTTCGGACATGTTGAGCATCAGAACGCCATCAGGAAAACTGGAGAAAACGGTCTACCACAAGGCAGCACATATGGATCAAATTCCAAACATCAAAAGTAATCATCCACACAACCAGGAAAGTGCTGTGTTCGAAAGCTGTTCGGAATAATCCAAACGCACTGCAGCACCGACATACTCAAGAAGAAAGATACCTCCTCAAGGTGTGCTCGCAATGGCCCGCAATTTCATCAAAAGAACTCTGATTCAAAGGGAGAAACAACAGACGGAGAATCGGAAACAAGAACGACCCTCCCGTACATCAAGGACCCTGCTTTGGCCTGGACAACCTGGCAGTATTCCGCCCACGTGCAACTCATGGAACGTGTTTCTTTTTATAAAGATTATTGTACCACGATTTGCTTGGCACAGCCTGGATTCAGACGTGTGTGAGATATATACATCAAGGACATTTCGGAAATGACAGCAAGACTGCTCGAGTCATTTGGAATCCACGTCGCTCACAAACCGATCGCCTGTCTAAGGGGATGTCTTTCAAAACTGAAGGAGAGAACAATGGAGATCGACAAGAGCAGTGTAATCTACAAAATAAACTGCCAGAACTGCCCAAAACACTATATTGGATAAACTGGGAGAAGACCGTAAACAAGGATCCGTGAACACCAATCGGCAGTCAGGAGACATGACCCACTATCGTTGATTTCCCTGCACGAAGATCAAGAAGGACATCAGTTACACTTGGAATCAGTGAAAATTATAGACCAAACTCGGTCAAAACACGCCAGAGAATTTCTCGAGGCTTGGCACTCTTCAATCAACTCAATAAACAGGCACATCGAACTGGATCACATGTACACACCAATGCAACTCAAGGGTCAAATGACGCAACAAAAAAGGGACACGCCGTGACCTGAGAACGGACCGAAACCGCAATCAGGATGAAAGGACAACTCCCTCCCCTCCCATCCTCGCCCCTCGCACCAGTTTAACGGCTAACCGAGTCGAACACTGAGAACAGGGGACAAAAATAGTCCATGGAGGAGAACACAAACGAACTGGTACAAGCAGTACACTGCCACTTCACAAACACTGATGATGTCACCGCGGCTGGTGACGAAACGTTTGCAAACAAATTGCCAAGCTCGGCAAACAGGAGAACTGGAATTCAGTTCACTGGTGCTACGAGAACCGATTTTCACTCATTTGCTAGCGGACAATCATAGTGAAAAAAGGAAATATTCACATTTCTGTTGGACCTAATTATTCACGGACAATTTAGAATAAGGCCTTTGTTACCGTGATCCCCAGAGTGTTTACTATTTTTAATTAATTGGCGACATTTTGGTTGCAACTGCAGTCTGATTCCCTGAAGCGAAGCTCAGATTCCGCGTCTTTCTCGATCTCTGGTTCCAATGCATCCTGTATCCTTGCATTTCGATTTCTTATCCAGAGTAAGTTTTAATTTGAAGTGTCTGGGATTGCAGGTAGATACTAAACTAAGATGGACACCTCACTCACAGTGCTGCGCAGAAGACCGTTTGAATATTTTTAAATGACCGTACTGCCACCTTAAATAGTCATACCTGGTGTATATACGTCCGTTTGGTTGTGGTGGCCAAGTGGTTAGGTCACCAACTACTGACCTGGGCGTCCCGGGGTCAAACCGCTCCACCGCCGCTCGTCTTCCCTATATTCTGCATTTTCCTTAGGCAGCCTTTGTTTGGCCGCAGCCCACTTCCTGAAGGTAGACTGTACATTTGTATATTCAATAAATAGAAAAAGGAAGTAAAAAAGATATTTAAACAAACAAACAACATAGTTTTCAGATTGAAATATTCACCACTTATTGGCAGATACCTGACTGTTTTTACGGTTAAATGCCACTCGCATTTGATCTGCCGCTTAGGCCTCCCTTTGCTGTTAAAAGATTGATAACCCCACTCCACCAGAACATCTCACACACAGAGATGCCTAATCGTCCGTACCGTTACAAGTTTAATTGCGGGGAACTCACTTCGAATTGAAAAACTATCATATCTATTTAGAAAACTATCGATCAAATTTGAGACTGTAACATGTAGGGCAAATCGGTTTTTGTTCCGTTCATCTCACTGGTCAATTGGTTGAACGTTTTCAACCCCTTGATTGACCGATTCATCTTTCCAAACAATCTTTGTGCNTGTGCTGAATCGAGGCCTGTTTGTCGCGCCCACGGGTTTCCGTCCATTCAACAGAGCGACAAACCCATTTGGTGTGTGTGAGACTACAAAGCTGATCTGAAGCTGAAAAACACTAATAACAGCGTAATTTTGGGGGTGAGGAACAGCTAATGAAAAGCTGGTCAAGGTGACTTGTGTATTAATGGGCGATCGTCAGAGGTTCGCACAGTAACTAAGACAAGGGGTGAGTTCATTGCTTACGCTGTAGTTCGAGTAACGTGCTTTTCATTGTGTGGATCATGGGTTTATGCTAACAACGAAATTTGTCGAGTGGGGCTCCAGTTGGAGTTCGTGCGTTCCCGGGTTGTGCTCACACTATTACTTTTCAATGCCATTCTCTCTATTGAAACAGTGGTCCAAACAGCACCGATCATGTGGGCTTGTATACCGTACTTGTCGCAGGCTCAGCCCAACGCCACAGCTCAATCAATCAAACGATTTTTAAAGCTAACTATAGAGCCGCTGAGGTCAACGCGATAGGACGAAACTGCTTCGCGAGAACAGTTGAGGACGTGGATTTGGGGATCGGAATAATGGTCACTGGACGCCAAGAATCAGCAATCGACCGGGAAGATAGAGACTCATTGACGATGGATGTTGTTATATTGGTTAGGAAGCTGCTCCAAATTTCACAAGTGCCGGAGAAAGACCATCAGGGCCTGCAGCTGAGGATGCTTTGCAGGATCGAAGAAGCTTAAAGATTAAATCATTGGAAGAAGGCACTGAACTGGATTCATTGCATAGGAATTTGGGAATCTGGCTCTCATTTGACGGGTGAATGGAAGCGGCGTTGAGGCTGTTGGTATCCACAGAGGTATCATAATGTTTTCTTTTCTGCCTACAAAAAAGGCGAATACCTTGCGATAAAAGCCTGGTGTTCTTTGTTTGCAGAATTTGGGCGGCGAAAATTGCATTTAGGTACGTTATCTCGGACCGGATTAAATCAGAATAGTGCTTTACAATTGTTGCATGACGAGATTTGTAGGCCATTTCTTTGTACCTTCTAAGTGATTTCAAAATTGGGGAAGTAATTTTACCGTTACAGACAAACAGGGGTTTCATTCGACAACACAAGTTAAAGATCAATTTAAATATAATGAAACTCAATTTAATCGTAAGGAAAATATTTTAGTGTATCACAATCGGCCAGTACTGTAAGGTTCCTTCTGAGAGCTGCTTTATTTGCATGGAAAATATCAGTCATATCCACGGATCAACCACGGTAACCCCGCTCGATACTCGTCCATTGCATCACGTGCTACCATTTCCCGACAAACCTATGAAGTAATGCCAATGAGTAGCCACTTGTCTCCTAAATTGTAGGATTGAATACATCTGTCTGACCAACAGCGAAACTAACCTTTGGAAACCTTGATGTCACGATGATACATTATTTGTACTAGCTGAATTCTTTTCTTAAAAACGACGCTCTACCATGGGAACTCACTGTGCTTTCCCCTTAGTAGTAAACCAAGCCAAAGTCGCCTCATTCAATGTCTTGCACTTTTCGTTGGTTTCCAAGTGGCATCTTTCCCTGAGGTGCTTCAGCTTTCACAAATTCTCCGATAGTGATTCAATGGAATACAACATCGTAAAGAATTTTTCTTGAAGTACCAAGTGGTTTAGCAATGGAGCTGTGAATTGCACCTGGCTGATTCATTATTTCCCACACATCATGCTTCTCTCTGATCGATAAACGCTTGCATATTTTGACGTCAAATGACAGTCCTCCATAGCCAGCATCAGTGTG
>UZAN01042742.1:32065-46086 GCA_900618425.1 Echinostoma caproni | reverse complement strand
TCCATACACCGAGTACTCAATTCAGGCCTGGAACCCATGGCTGCAGCGAGATTGGAAGGCACTTGAACATCCGCAGAGAATAGTCAAAGGTCTATATTCCAAGACCTATGGCGAAAGATTACAGCTCTTGGGGATATACTCGTCTCAATATCGTCAAATCAGAGGTCATATGATCTTACTGTATCGTGTTTTCCAGCAGCCCAACCATCAGTGTAGATCTCTTTTGGTTCTGTCAACCAATATTGATCTCAGAGGGCATCAACTGAAGTTGGCACTCCAAAAGAGCCGTCTCAAATGCAGGCGACATTCATTTGCAGTTAGAGTGTGCAGCAAATGGAACTCTCTGCCACCTAACGTGGTCTGTGTGCCAATAGGAGTATTGTATTAGTCAAGCGTCAACTTGATGATGCTCTGGCAAACATTGTCTTAACACCCAACTCCATAATATATTCTCCTGTGGTCGTCAAATCATTACATTACTATTTTACTTTCATGGGCTAACTGTGATCTTGTGAATCGTGTTCCGAACCAAAGTGTAAACATCCTATGGGATTTGATAAGCGAAGTTTTTGTTTTTTTCCATAATAAACATTTGAATTTGAATCTAACCGTGAGCATCGGTCAATCAATCGATTAAACAATCAATCTGGCAACAGGCATGCAAAAACCATCAGTCAATTGTAGGTCGCAAAAGATGCATTATTCGTATTTGTCCTAATTTTCACCAGTGGTTCTTGCAGGCTTTTGATTATTAGTTGTGTATTTTTTACACTCGCATGTGAAACATTTGTACAGAAAACCCTCTCAGACTTCATTCACTCTTTACATGGGGATTAATTCAAAGGTCGATCTCACACCTCAATACATTCTGCATATCGTTTAGCGATTACTCTCTCACACTAAATTCCACATAATTTCTCCAGTTCCGTAACTCCCTAGAGTGCTTGCAATTCGATAGGCGGTCTCTTTGGAATTTCTCAGCAAACTCGGAGATTCAGTGTTTCACTCGAATTATTTTTTCGCTTTCGATGAAATGATGTGAAACCTGGGACTGAAATGCGAAAATTTTTCCACGCAAAACTCTATACAAATGAAAACACAAGTATTCAAGCTGCGAAAGTTTCCAACCGAGTTATAAGTCTGGAGACCAGTGTTGAAATAAGCGAGGTCCGTTTCCCGCAGCAAGCTCGCAAAGATGGGTTGTACTACGTCGCGAATATTAAAAAGATGAGAAATGATCTAACCAGCTGTCCGGTGACCGTGTGGTTAGTATGCTTGCGTTCTGCCTGTGAGGTCCGTGTTCGATTCCCAGTTGGGTTGATGGATTCGCACTGCTGATGAGACCCAATCAGGTCGAAGCAGCCTTTTAGTGCCTCTTGGCTTTTTAGCTGACGCCCCATTGACACGACGAATTTATCACATAAACAAATCATAGTTGTGTATTTGCATGGAATACTCGGGGTCTTTAAACCATACGAAGACGTATGCTTCCGTATCAGACTCCCTGAGATGAATCAACGAACAGTTCGTGGTTCTGGTATATTCCACACATTACGCAAGGTTTGGATTCAGTACGGAGTTGAAAATAAACCTTACCTAACTTGGCTGTGACCATACACGCATAAAATGATTTTGGATTAATCGTTTTTCATCATTCGTCCGATGCACCGTTACGAGCGAAAGCGAACGAAAACAAATTCATCGTCGGAATTTAGACATTTTTCATTCCACACCAAACCTGTGAACATTCATTGGCATAGAGCAATTCAGCTCTCTGCTGATCGTCCGTAAAGTGCATTATCTGCAACCGGACTCGTAAACTCTGTGAATCAGTTGTAAATTGGGTCAGTTTACCCACATTCATAATCTACCAAACTAGAAAGAGAAGTAAGTATTTTGAGAAAACAGACCACAGAACATTAAGGTATTACCGTTTCAATTAATCATTAAAAATATGTTCAGTTTTCGTTTTCTTTAATAGTGTTTGTTCCACAGATTTTGGTTATGTAACAACTTAAACAAATAAATAAACATTCTGAATGGTTGGGGTCTCCTCATCTCAGTCAACCGTAAATAATGATGCTTCCGTGATCTATAGTTATAGGATTCCACGGAGAAATTTAGATCGATTTGGAATTTTGTTCATCACTTACCTTTGCATCGCGATTCGGAAACGGGCAAGGAAAACATGTGCTGCTCTCAACCTATTCATCCGTGCACAATTAGTGCCCTGATCAGATGCAATCTCGAAGTTCATCCGATCGAACTGGATTTGCCAGGGTGTAGAAATTAAATTCCCGGATCCAACCGCGAATTCGCCTATCACATTTTTCTAGTTGGATGAAAACAGAGAACCAGATGAGTGAAAAAACAGTCCTCCTGATTAACGTTCGAACGCAATCCGAACGGTTCAGGCCACGATCTGTAAAATGAATTGAACTATGTAAAAATAGCCATCCGTGGTGTGTGAAGCGAGACAAAAACCATCCATCTTTGTCTTTGGGGAGGTTAGGGATCGTTTTTGCGCAGAAACACTTAGTATACTCACTCTTTTTCTAACAGAATTGGATACACTGTGCGTATATATGAAATCATACTATTGGCGTGCTGCGGTGTTTTACAAAAATCCAGTTAGTACATTAATCGGCTTGCGTGTGATTAGAGCGACAAATAGAATGGTGAATCGAGTTCCGTGATTACTGATCCTGATCGACTGTCCGGTAAAGGGCGCGGATTCGATTGTCACATCGGTCGATTCAGTCGCACTGCTGCTGAAATTTGCTCAGGACCAAATTACTGTACATTGTTTGCAGGTTTTTCGTTTCATCTATTCTCTACTCTTTACACCGGGGAATTATCACGAAACATTATAGGCTGGTAAAACCTTGTATTCATTCAGGTATGTAATTCTGGTTACACTTTCTCAAGAATTTTGTGTGAAGGCCACCTGAGAACCCTGGGAAGCTGCCTGATAGTCCTTGTGGACTCATCGGTAGTGCGTGTTATCTTTGTGTCTCTGCTGAGACTCCGACCTCAACACGTTGAGTGGTGGACCAAAGCCCTCACCCCTAAGCTATACACGATCGAGGGCCAATATTTGCCAACATTTGGTGATCAGCATGATAAAAACGAGGAATAAATGAAAACCCTGATGAGGTGAGATCCTCACAAAAACTGAGATGCACTGGTTTTTGTGTGAACTCATATGGAAAGCATCAAATTACCCGTGACTTAAAAGATACATTTTTTGCGAGAACCTCAACATGATGTCATGATTATTCATTATAGCATAATAACCATTTAATCGTCTGTTTTTATAGGAGTAAAGTAAATGCTTGTGGTCTAGGTTGCTGCCAGACAAACTTGTGCAGTCCCATGAAATGTCTCTGTCTTCCTATCTCGCTCCAGTAGTCATATGTTTCACCTTATAAAACGGTTGTGATTAAATATATATACAGATATATATATATGTATGTATAAGCAATAAAAATAGAACTTGCATCTGTGAGTGATTATATTGTTCATTGAAACCAAATTGCTAAATATTTCGTTTTTGCCTCCACTGAGTAGTTTGCGTGTAACGTATGTTAAAATGCTGAAAATTGTTAATGCAAAATGTGTTATTCTTTATGAACAGGTGAAGTCAATAAGTATCAATTTCGCATTTTGTGGGTTGTTAAACTCACGTTTTATAGATGAATCAAGTTTAAGATGTGTTACAGGTAATCAATTGTTGTGGCCATTGTAAACACCCTCAAGCACCTCAGAAATAGAGTCAAGTTTATCGGAGTATTTTGAGCGAAATGAGACTTTTTTATTTTCAACTCATTTTTTTGAACATACAAACATCCTTTTTCGGGATGGGAAAGTGATCAATCCAAGTGCTGCTATGCAACACTTGGTGGGAAAAGTCAGGTGGTGAAGTTAAACACAAAGGATGATAATTTCGAATTGTTATCACATTGGGCTGCCACCGAACATTCCATTTACCCTGCATACATTTTCTTGTGAAGCTTCCATGCTTCATTTGAACCCGTGTAACTGGATGAAGAAATTGAATCCATTATGCTGGAAAAATAGGTCAGTCAACATATTTTAAATTCATCCGTGCTAAACACACTTGCATATGAAATTTATGAATATTAATCTATATGAAAGATTGTTTCAAGTTATTTTAAGGCAGCTCAGTCATTTGGCACTGCTGATGAGACTCAATCAGAACTAAACACTTGTACAATACTTCCTAGCCTCATTTGGTTGCTCTACAACGAAATTCACCATGCAATTTTTGTATTAGTTAAATATTCAGCATGTTTTCTCTTTCTGAAAAGGCTGAAAAGGAGTGACTATAATGAGGTTATTTTTATTGGATAATTCTATCCCGAACTATTTTATTGTTGTGAGAGCACGCATTTAGTTAATTTTACCGTATATTCATTTGTGTGTGTGTGTGTGTGAATGATTGTCACGGTCGTTATTGATGGGAACACAAATTGTTTGATCACTATCATCCGCTGTCGATCGAACTTGAAAGTGCAAAAAATCGTGGATAAGTTGAACTTAGAGTATCAGGTTGAGAGATGTTTGAACAGTGCGAACGGTATCCGAGTTTCTGAGCGTTTAGGACTTTCCACTTATAATAAGACCCAATATAATCCTTTCACAATGACATCAAGTCGGACATTGTTTAGAAAACGATATTTCATTGACACTAACAACGTATGGAGGTAGTCAGAATATCTTGCCCAAACATCATCAATCTTGTCTGGTATTAAATAGTTTTTCCGGATGACCCGGTTTTCTGGGCAAGAACGCAATAGCAATAACAAGAACACAAACTCGTACCCGTTTTGGAGAACCTGAAGCGTTCCACATGCAGTTACTTCACATTTCCGTTCAATCAACTGCTTCTATTTTTTCGTGCACGTTTATGAAAGTCCCGTATCTGTTGTCAACTCTTTATGTTTAAATGCCATATATATATATATATTATATTTTCGTCCAAAGAAAGAAAATTATTTTCTGGTGTGTTTGTGTGAAAACGAAATTTACCTTGATAACCAAAACTGACCCCTAGTTATGCAAATGCCTAATGGCGAATTTCAACCGTCTTTTGTGTTCACACAAAATTATAGGGAAGCGTTTTCATAACTTTCTCTTTTCTTCAAATTTAGAGCATTTTGTTTTGAAAATTTTGCAAATAGGTGCCGGTAGTTATCATTCGATTGAAGAATGATTGATTAATTGATCGATTGATCGATTGATTGATTGATTGATGAAGTTTATCGCATACAAAACCAAGGATTTGTAAACTAACGGGTTCAGTGCACTTACGTTGGGCATTTGAGTCTCAGTTGAACCGGTTTTCTGTTTGCGCTGCTTATGTCACTCCAACGTGCAATATTTCTGTACACTCATGGTCAGTTTCTAGGTTCTCAAGGAGTCCTTTCAGCAATTACACAAATATGCAGATCGATTTTTTCGGTATCTCATATGGTTTAAAACTGCACTGAACGTACTATAAGTAGCAATCTTTCTGAAACTTCAGACATGTAGACAGCTGAAAAAAATTGAATTAAACACTCATTCTTTCGATTCTACTTCCTCTTTTTAAACGAAAAAGAATACAATTTTCATGACGGAGAAAACGGGCAATCAAAGGGATGCCATACAGAACAGAAAATAGTTTATAAATTATGAGATGGCAAAAAAAGGTTTGGGCTGATCAATTGATTTTCTGCGGTGGTCAGGTAAAAATAAGGTTTGTTTCTACACCAGGAACTAAATAAACAAACAGTAGACATATGGTTGGAGAGAACGAGAGCTTAAATCTCTGTGCAGACGTATGAAGTTTTGCACCAGTGAACCATCAACTTTTGTCCTTGTGCAAATGCAGAAGTCCAAGAGGGAATTTTTGCTGTAGATTTATTGAATTCCATAATTGAAATAAATTGAGGCCTGAAGTTGTTCCATACGCGATAGTGATAAGGAAATGATGTAGTTAGCATTGTCGGTTAGCCTAACAACTGCCGATAACCAAATCCGCGTTCTTCACTGCACTAATTATCTTGTAGTGATATCTTGACCAAAAAGCTTGTTTCATTGCAGTGACAGCTTCCAATGTGAACTATTTTGATGAAACTGCGGGTCTGTTGGAAACTTTGCTTGTGAGATGACGCTTTGGTTTGTCAGGCAGGAGCGGTTGTGAGATAAAGTGTCTTGTCGGTTTTAATCAATCCGTTGCGTATTCGAGGCACTTAAATCATTATATCACCCTACCGCAGAGTGTGTGGGTTACTCAAATCGGTAAGTGATGATTACAAGGCGCCCAGATTCTCCGCTTTAATATAACTACTAATTTTAGTCCGATATTTCATATTTGGAACCGATGAGGTCATCTGAGACAAGAGTCTAATAAATTGTAGTAATGTTGTATAAATAAGTTAAAGTAGGAAATTCATTTTTCCCCAATGAGATGATTTATTGATAAAACTTTCATCTCGAGATTCATGTAGTTAGGGAAATCGTTGGATAGTCATTAGATCAAGTATTTGTTTCAGGCAGAACGAAATGAACTTCCACTGTATACGAAAAAAAGAAATGTTGACTGAAGCAACTTCCTCCAGTACACACTCTTCTGTCAGGCGCATTATTTATCCTAAAATTGAGGGATTTGTCTGAAGCAAACGCACAGTTCGATCCACCACACATCAGCTATGTTAAAATACTCGCCTAACTCAAATCAAGGTGGTAGTCTGGTTTGTGCATAATGCATACAGCGATAAGATTTGACTGAAGTCTTCTAATTTCTTTATAATAACTTCATAAGGTGTATAGGCATGCACATATTTCAAAATAATTAGTAGATAAATTACTTGAGAATGCTATACTGAAAACCTACAACCCGTTTGCGGTTCTTGCTGCTTGTCAGGCATGCATATTCGGTAGTCTCTTCTCACTTCATTCCCATATTTGTACTCAGAAAGTATGTAGTGCTTGAAAACCTCGTTCAGAACCAGTCCATTATTAAATCAATACAATGCTCGATGTTTGTTAGATGGGTCAGATGCTACTAACCGCTAAAACGTGACTGGAGCGAGTTTACGTACATATACACGTGTGTATGTTGTAGACAGCCATTGACCCACAAATCGCCGCACGAACGAGAATGCGTGCGTACTGCTAATCCAGTTGGAGAGTGATTTCATCAGTTGACACACGTAACAAAATCAAACACGGACGTTTTCATAACTTTCATTCCTGCTCGTATCCACAGTTCTATTCGGTCAATATGTGCAAATCTGATAACATTTTGGTCCAAAACTGTACATGAACGGTAGGATTGGGAATCGCAAAAGCAAGCCCTCAACGGTCGACAGTTTTTCAAGAGGAAGCACGGAACGCGGTTTCTGATGTGAGGTGAGCCAGACAAAAAACAGCAGATATCACAACGTGATAGAACCGACTTTACCGAATAGCAGATATGACCGAACAAAGTTACCAGGAGAAGAAAAAGTAGCCTACTTTGATTGCCGGGGGAAATAACAAAAAAATAGGAAACAGTTTTTTAAGTCACATATATTTGGTTTGTCCGATCGCTCGAGGTCAGATAAAAGTTTGCATAGTTCGTTCACAGACGTGCGGTCGGTTTTTACAGCAGCTAAAATTCTTAAGTTGAATTTATCAGTGAACTCCTACCGCAGCTGCCATTTGACTGCACAAAACTCCAGTTCAGTGTCTACGGAACATACACGTTTATTCATGAGCAATGGTTTTATACTCAAAATTCTTTTTAAACATTAACATAATAAAAGGATCTTAACTTTTCGAAGTTTTTATTATAATTTAATTTAATTTAAATCGAAGTTTATTCACTTTGGTTAATTTTTTGGATTATTTTGTTCTCCATTCGTTGCCATTTTTGGTCTTTATTTACATTTTCAATTCGTGTTGCTATTGTTCAATTCGAGAGATATTTGCTGCCTATCAGTCACTCTCGTTCTAGTTGAATAGGAGGGTATGGTAAACAAAACCGAGCGATGACCAGGAAATCAACGCCTGGCCGTGGACCAGAAACACGAAAATTCAGACGATGCTGACAGTATCTTAGCCGGTTAGTCAACAAAGTAAATTTTAGGCATAGTTTGGATTAATTTAGTATTTTCTAAGCGAGATGAAGTATCTATTCAATAAAAAAGCCTATTTGTAAACTAGAACACAAACAAATGAGCAACCAACTTATAATGATTCATTGTTACCAGGGTATGCGTGATGTTATTTCCTGTTTTTTTTTGGAACTTATTCTTTACGAGTTCATTCATTCTTCGCATGGTCAAACTTTATTTATGGTTTGTAATGAAACGTCGTAACTAGCTGACAAAGAGCTCTGGGTAGCGAGTTTATCTTTGCTGTTAATCACCGGTGGACCAAATGGGTTTTCCTTCTCCGTTTAGATTCAAACCCACTAGAATCTTCGGGTTGTACGGCAAAATCATAAAATGACGCTGATACTACGATGGAGTCTTGGAAAGATCCAGCAATTCCAAATTCTAAAATACGGCTCTAAGACATGTTTTGCGATGCTTACTTTGAGAGGCCTTAGTTTCTGTATAAATACCTCAAACTATAGCAATGGATTGACATGTATTGTGAATGTTATAGTGTTAATAACACAGCGATGTCGGTAGAGAATTATAATCGCCGACGTTTCGGTTACCGTGAGTAACCGTTCTCAAGGCAGGTTTTACAATCAAATGACTCAGAGGAAAGGATCACTAGTTAACGGATATTTCATCGTGTGTGTGGTGGTGGACTGAATGATTCGTTGTCCGTCATACTAACTGACTCCCATTATCAGATGGGGTTAAGTGGCACCGTGACCTTTGTCATGATTGCGCGTTAAGGATGTTAGAGTAGTCCAAATGCTCAAGATATCGATTCTGTCATTTTTGTTGACCAATGCAGAGTGGTTGTTAATGGTCAAAGCTTCGGTATACGAGCGTTCAGTGCATGTTCGAAATCCGATTTGGAGTATTTTAGAGTTCTCGTAGTCTATAGTGTCACCTTCGGCTTTGGCGTGAAGATCCTTTCCTCTGAGTCATTTGATTGTAAAACCTACCTTGTGACAGGTCACCCACGGTAACCGAAACGTCGGCGAATGTAATTCTCTACCGACATCGCTGTGTCATTAACACTATAACATTCACAATAAAACAACAAATGGCTCATCGATTTTTCGACACACTCCTAACATCATTTGGTCACGATGTGTTAAAAAGGATTGACATGTAGTTTAAATGTTGGGACTGGGTTTAGGTAATTATTCTGCGGAAAAGGACGGACACGACTACCGATGCACTCTATGTTGTACAAATGTATGGTTGAGTGGCTATTCTGTTAATCGTTGTGGCGTTTCTCCGTATGGGTCCAGTGAAATGTTTTGTCATAATCTTCCTAGTGGACAACTGAAGCATACTGATTTGGACGTCCGCATATGTTGATCATCTCAGTCACGGCGAGTCAAATCTAGGGCCTTCCTCTGATTTACTGATCTTTCTGCACATCACGAGAATATACCATCCCGACAGAACTTGTGTTCAGTGCCCACGAGGTGATCCACAATAACACTTGAGGCTGTGGTAATCATCCTCTAAATTGAGCGTAGCGTTTTTAGGCAAGTGCTTGATTGTGTGACCACATAGAGACAAAATAAAAAATAAAAGAGGTCAACTTGTCAGTCTACCTTTCGATTGCATTCACAGAATTCTGATTTCGGGAAACCCCGATCTTAATTTGCTTGCAAGGCCCGAGTTTCAGTTATCATACGAAACATCTGGTTTCCGAGTTAGTAATGGATATACCTTCAGTGAAGAAACAAATAAAATGTTTTTTAAAGAGACTGACTGAAAATTCTCATCGTCACATGCATGTTTCTGGGTCTGATTATTTTGCGTTGCTTATAGGCTGAATAATAATTCTTCCATCAGTATGTCCGCTGAAGAAAACTTCCGATTTCTGAAGGCTATGGAGAGACTACAGAAGTTCAAATATAGGGAAAATTCATGTTTCATTACCGTATTCTTATTTCGAACTGAGCTGTTTTTCTGCTGGAAACAGACAAATACATAAAGTGCGTTATGCTATCGGCTGCCACATCGACCATGCAGAGATTGGTACGTTCATTCTAGCCTCTTTTTCCCTGGCGTCTTCTTCATCGGCCACATTACCTGCTTATCCAGTGTAGGAAACTGAATCTCGGATTCACAAAACTCAATGTAGTCCTCCTTACTCATCCATAAACACCTCAGCTATCAAAGGGATAAGTGTGAATCATCTGGGGGAGATGCGTTCATCTTATGATAGAGGGCATTATTGGCTAGAAATTGAACATTTATGGTACATAACAGTAACTTTGTTTAGATTATTAGCTGAAATAATCACCGTTTGTAAAAACAATGAGAACCCTAATCCATCAGACGCGTTCATACACAGGTGAAACTAATCGCCAAGGTTTGTGTGTAGTTCGCCCTAAGATAACATGATTTTCATAAACGGTTTTATCAACGGCAACTCGTACACCATATACACGCATATCATTTGCTCTTTGTTCACCTGTAGGAAGAAAAAGGAATTCACATTCACGTAGGTTTGGTTCTGAATAGATGCCAAAGTCATTCTTTAAACTATTGTTATTTGGAAAGCTGTATAGTCTACTGTTTGGATAGAAGACAGTATGACAGTATCAATGTCGACAATCTTCATGTAGATGAAGCATTATAAAGAAATCAGTCCGTGATGCATTCTTCCCTTTAGTGTTTGATCTTCTAGAACAACTGGAATGACTTCACGGGCTAACCATCAGCTTTACAGATCGTTTCACTCACACCCAGACCGTTATCATCAGTTAACCGAATGACATGGAACAGGCATGCTCAATAGCAGCCACACAATCAACCCCTGAGGCACGTTGTGTTAACCACATTCTGTAGTACCTGTGTTAGCCCATGTCTAATTTACGTCTCCTTACCGGCGATGGTTTTGTATGGAACCTAACGGATGAGATTGATAGGTGTGCGTCAGGAAGTTGCAGAGACTTAACAGGTCAGGACACAACTCCTTAAGACAATCGGAATGCAGAGCGATCTTGATAAACAACCAGTGCTGATTGATTTTATCAAGTGGGGTTTACCGCCAGTTTCTCGCCTCACGTTTTCGAAAGGTGTTTAGGCATGCTGTTTTAGATAGCTAATTACGATCTAGTCATCGCTCGATCGTACATATTGGACACGCACCGAAGCACATGGAAAGACTGGCGCACACTAACAAGTAGCCAGATGATTTGTGTCTGCCGCTTGCTCTAGGAGGTTGGACATCAAGTAGTGGTCAGGCAGATCGCTCGTCTAAGGGTCATACCGGCGAGGAATAATCAGCGATCAAAATATACTGCCAACTTGTGTTTCTTGTTATCCAAAAGGCAGAGTTCTAGTTAATGGCTTAGGCATCGAGTATAAGACGTAACACGCTGGTAGCATTATACACATCAATTGTGCACATTGAATATGGCTGGATTGAGGGGTATTCGAGGACACAAAATAACTTGATCTGATGGAAGAGGATTCTTTAGGACTTAAACACAGCCGAGGTTGGACGATGGAGAACAGCGAGAGGAGTTTCATCCGAGGTACTACTGTTCACTTAATCATCTGGAGTTCCTTTGAAAATGAAGCATGTAATGAGGGTAAGTGTGAAATTGAGGATAGTCAGAGGGGCAGGGAGGTGTGTAGAATAACTTGTATACATGTAACCAATCTCCAAGATCAAGTAACATATTGTGAAAATGCCTGCGGCTTTTGCATTGCGGGCTGTTGTACCACGTAATCCCCCGATCCAGAGTAGGCCCGGTTCGAAAAAGGACTCTATATACTATGTGAAAACAAGCACGGATTGCAAACCAGCAGCCTTGTTCTCGATGAACCGGTGACCGCTTGATTGATTTACCCGCCTCTTCTGGAGAACCTTGTGGCAAAGATTAAACTTGACAAACTACAGTGGTTATGTTTAATGTCCGACTAAATGGATCACAACGCTGTCCACAGATGAATGGCTTTTGGAGCGACTAATCTCTGTTAGGAGGTTAGCCCATTACGTTCTCAAGCAAGGCTGTGTATTGTGCGCGACCGATTATTTAGTGAGCCCAGACAAAGCTTATTATAGATCAGCAGCGAATCGCCGAAGGCTTCCACATGCGAAACCTGAAGGTGCACTCACTTGCTTGCAGTTCTAATTATTTGCGAATTCTGCATCGCTTCCTGACTAAATCATATTCAAAATATGAATAGCGTTACCGGCTCGAAGCTCACGTTCAGCTGACTGTTGAATAAACGTGTTATATATCATCACCATCACCATCATCATCATCATCATCATCATCATCATCATCATCATCATCATCATTCTCACCATCATCATCGTACAGCGAAATACATTGAGGTGAACTTCACTGATTGCTGCCAATGCATACTTACATACAAGGTAAATGGTAATATTTAAAGTGAACAGCGATTGGACCTATGTTTAGAGAGAGATGAGAAAGTGAACCAATGTGTTCAACACAGAGTGCACAATCGAACTACGCATACATACCATTTCAAGCATTCTAGCCTGATAAAATAAAACACAACAAGAACGCCACGCTGTCAGTTTGCTGCCATATCCTTCAATGTCTTGTACCAACCGGTTGTAGAGTCTTTCAGACTCCAATCTGGAAGGTCCGAGCCACCTACTCTACCTAATGGCTCTGTGCATTTCTTCATGCCTCGCCTCCACGTCATCTGTAGACTTCCATTTTATTTCCTCCAGTCCGGATTAGCAACGGCGAAGAAAGCGCAGACAACAACTGAGCAAACGCAATACGTTCCCTAGCCAGCGAAGTTTACTAATCTGAATTTGGTGTGCTAGCAGGTTTATCCGCGATAGACTCCGGAACACACGACGGTTTACCTTCAGATCACTAACCCGTTCGCTCCATTCAACATGGACTAAACTGCGTAACCACCGATAATCAAAACTTCTAGTCAATGGGTATCTTCTACTTGCAAATTCAAGGCGTCACAACGGTGGCAAACCATACACGACCTTTCAACTTCAGTTAAATGTCGCCTCTACGCCAAAGCTGTTTCAGTCATGCATATGCTGCCCGAGCCTCGGAAATCTTATCTCTTTGGCTCTGGTACCGTCATGGATCACGCAACTACCTAAGTAGGAAAAGTAATCCGCCATAACTAAATCCTGGCCATTTAGTTTCAGAGTTGGAGTAGACGAAACCCAATCCTGCAGCATCACTTTGCCCTTTGAAGGTGCAAAGCACATACCGAATGTGGCAGCAGCACTTGTTAGTCTGTCAAGTGTGCTTTGCGCGTCCTCTGTACATTTGAACAGACAGAAGATGCCATCGGCGTACTCCAACTCGGACAGTTTTTCTCCAGCTGCCCAATGAATGCCTACGTTTTGGAAACCATTTAGTGCGTCCTCCAGTAATTCATCTACGACGAAACTGAACAGGAACAGTAGAAAAGGACACCCTGGACGACCGCCGCTGCTCGTGGTAAACGGTCTATTTAATTCGTTGTAAATCCTCACTGAATCAGAGGTATATGAGTAAAGTGATCTCAGTAAGTAAACGCACTTCTGGGGCATTCCTGTTCGGATAAGGGAACCCATTAGAGGTTCGCGGTCAACTGAGTGGAAGGCGTCGTTCAGCTTAAGGAACACTGCGATCGTTGGTCGCGCGTGGGTGTGAAGCAGCTCAAGGACCTGATGTAACGCAAACATTTGATGCATACATCCAAGGCCAGGCTGGAATCCGGCTTGCTGTTCACGAATGTTCGTGTCTTTTAAATTGATTAGACATCGAATTATGACCGAGGACAACACTCTGTTGATGATCGGGATCAAACTTATTCCGCAGTGGTTGTCGCAATCGTTGCGAGATATTTTCCCTAAAAGGAAACAATCAGTGACTC
>UZAN01042742.1:17973-31295 GCA_900618425.1 Echinostoma caproni | reverse complement strand
TTCATTATGAGCTATCCAAGTTTGCTGGTTTTATCGCGGGCGTCAATCGGAGAGTAAGCTGCATCAAAACAATGCGCAATCAGACTGAACGCAAGTGATCCAGTAGGACCTGCCATTTTGCGTTGAACCACGGCAACGATAGCTTGATGCTATGTGGTCGATTTGGGTTAGGGTACCAACTGAACTGAAGCACCACGTTGCCGTCTGTCGAGAACTATCGGAAGTTTGTCCTGGGTATAAACAGATGATGACCTGCGCATAACTGAATAAGTCGATCGCCATTATCTGTTCGTTGGCAGGACAGAGCACAACTACCGCCTAGGGAAGCTTCTGATGCGCTCAGTTCCCCAACCTGCGCGTTAAAATCACCTGCAAATAAAACTATACCAAAACATCGAATCATCCAAATGAGATCGGAGCGTGCATCGTAGAAAGTTTCCTTTTGTGTATCAGAGCTGTGATTTATCGATGCATACGCTGAAATGATGAACAAAGACCTTTTGATGTTGCCTTTCTTCCGGACGCTGATTGAACGCTGGAGACAAAATGCAGACAAACGACTACTGACCTGCATCCAGTCGATAAGAGATGGCTCAGCCCTGTTACTGAGTACAACACCTACTCCACGCTGACCTGCTGAGAGAGTTTCATCGTCGCCTGATGTGCGAAAGGCGTACATTTAGGATACTGGATTCCAGTTTATGACACGGAGAAAATATCCATTCCTAAGGATTCCATTGTACGTCCCAGAAAAGCTTGTTGTCCTACCTGCATCAAAGTCCTCACGTTGAAGTCCCAACATTCAATGATTGTCGAAGCTTCAGAATCTGCATTCCATTTTGTGGTGAAAATATTTACAGTACTATTTGGCAACGACCTTAGGCGAGTGACGTCCAAGTTGCTTGAGAGATTATTACAGGTTGGATAAAGGAGCAAATGGAGAGGGCTGGGTTCGGAAGAAAATCAGTTAAACAAATGTTAGGATATCTGAGCAGTAGCCCATTTATCATTACCCACTCCACTCGATGCAATGGGCAGCGCAGTTCCAATTATCCTGCGCGTCCACTGATGCAGTATGGACTTATTTATATTTTGTTTATGCATTGGGGTTTAATGGACGGGTACTTGCAGGAGGTCCAGTTACTAAGCAGGAGAACGATTAGGGTTCTCGTCCAAAGCTTTTAGTTTTGATAATAACCTAACCACAAGGCAGCCAGTGATGCAGAGTGGAGGCTCATTTGTTTGAATGGAATACTTCTGTACCGTTTTCTACCGACTGAAACACAAATTCTAGTCAAACCCCCAACCTGGAAGACCGGGAAAATGAACTTTGCCTAACCTCTACTCGTTGACCTTTCAGGCATAACTGCTCGACAATAGCCATCCTGTATAGCTTGTTAGGTCAGAGAGGTGCGCGAGCCTTCACACTACGTCAAGGTGCAGTTTCGTCGTGTTGGACTATATTTGTGTATACATATATAGCACCGTTCATTAAGAAAACAATATATACTACGACCGGTAAAGGTACCTTCGATACCCATCATCAAAATAGCCACCTGATGGACTCCGTTATAGTTATGATTTTAACTGCTTATTCAGCATTCTGAAAAGGTGAGTAGCTTCATTGGGATTAGAATCCATATGTGAACGGTGCATGCAGTTTTACGCAGTGCTCGCGCGACCAGCTGAGTCTCCACTACCGACTTATTTCCAACCCGTACACAAGATTGTTATCTCCCGTTGGCCGCCGAACGATCAAATCATGAACTATTGGTAGATACGTTGAAGCAATCAAGGACTGGTCAATTAAAATCTAATTAAATGGATCTCTTAACCGCAACAGAACATCACCTTCTTTGCAATGTAGATAAACTGATTGAATTTGTGTACCTCTATTTGTTCTACATTCACACTCTCATCCCTTCCCTTAGCATTTGTAGTTGAAACATGACTTCATCGCTTTACATACTTGGCCCGCGACTTGTGTTTTGCCCCAGTGACATGAATAAATCGCCCTGTGATAGTGCATCTTTCGACGTCAGTCCGTTAGTTTGAGGGACCGACTTTTGTGGCAATAGATCACGAACACTAATGAAGGTCGCCCCGGGGGAACGTTCACGAAAATCAAGTAGCGTGATTGTATCTCGGTAATTTTTGGGAAAACTTAGTACGGCTGTTTGATATTAAATGTTTCCCTAATTGGAGCTGGTAAGACACTAAGTTGATTCCTTTATGAAGTCTATATTTGCACAATGTTGTACTTCTAACAGGTTCTAATTTTGCACAAAGTTGACAAAATAATCCAGCACAGCATTTTTATCGAATCAAATTTGAATGATGCGCACAATTTCGAGGTATCACGAAAGTTTCACATGGATTGTGACAACCATTTTAATTTATTTGATAATGCAATGTAACAAATGTTGACCATAAAATTAGGTAAGATCACCGGTGTATATACCCTCACAGATCATCCATCTGTTGGCTCTACATTTACTATTCTGTTTGCAGGAGTTCATAGGAGAAAGAATTTCTGGGAAGTCAAAAGTATTTAGGAAAAACTGGAAAAGTTCAAGGCATAGAAACAGAAGGTAAATGAGATGGTCAAAAGTGGATGGTAGAATCTAAAGCCTGTGAATTTCTTATCCTGAGAAGCTCGAGTAAGTTAGGGATAAATTAATACAAACAAAAAGACTAATAAACAACTTCAAATTAAATCTTGGTCTTTTGGTTCTGTGTACCAAATTAAAGCAATTCTATTGATCATGTCTGCATTATTATTGAATGGAGATGTGAATGTATCATGCTGTCGGTAAACAAACCTGATTTAAGAAGTTGGAAAACTTCGTAGAACTTTTTGTCGCCGGTACTGTGGATCCTTAGTTGCGTTAGTCTGTCAAATACTCTCCGAATGGAGCCAGAGACCTAACCGGCAGAACGCAAGTGTACAACTCACCGGAAGACCTGGTATCTTCTCGATTTATTTCATTTCGATTACGCAAAAGAACAGTATAATACTGTTTGTGCAATGTTTATGTAGGTACCGAAAGGCATTTATCTGTGGAATAAAGCTACAGAGAAATTAGTTAATTTTAAATATTCCATATTAGTATTATATATTAGCAAATGCTTTCACGTTGTTTTTCGTTGAGTGATTGGTCAGATACGTTCATTATTTTCTCTCTGATCTCTGTTTGCATGTGGACGAAATCAGGACAACACCAGCTAAAGAAGAAGAATGGGCAATTTATGGTTGGACACATTACAACAAGTTATGGGTTGGGGATATTTTATTGCATGGACAATCTCCTTCTATCCGCAAGTACGGCTTAATTGGCAAAGAAAAAGGTTTGTCGCGTTCTGAGATTTTGTAAACAATGTTACTTAAATGAACTTAAATGAACTGATTTGCCATTTAAGCTATTTCAGTCTATGCATTCAATAGAAGACTTATTTTCCTAATCAATCAGTCAGCCAGTCAGTTGATGAGGCTGATGTGTTTTGTGCGCAGACGCGGTTCATGGTGCACGGATGCTAAGGTGTACGCTCTGTGCGAATGTTCCTTTCCACGTTGGATATCAAACATTCGACATCCTCTCCCACATTTAATCTTCATATCTCATTTGTGTGAAGAAAATGTCTGTGGTTGTCGATTGTCACAAATCACCAATGATTTTTTCCTATACATCTTCAATTAAGATCAAAGGATTTTCGTAATTGAAAACTGACATAGATCTGAACTCGGCGTTAAATCCTTGATACATATTGAAATACCTATGCAATACATTCACATTAGTCGAATGTGTTCTAACCAGTAGTATGCACACCGATGAGCTTCAACGCAAGTGGCCACCATTTTTGTTCATTTGCACGAGACGAAATTTTACAGCCATTGATTATGCAAACTCAGTCAACCATCAGGGAAAATGACGATTTTCTAAAAAGGCATGGATAGAATGATTCAGGGATACTGGGGGCATGAGACAGTGTCCAAAGGAAGTACGCGTATAAAGAACTTTGGAGTGCGAATCATGTCGAGTTCTTCAGTGATGAAGGATGTCATAAGTGAAAAACACATCGATGTAAAACCGAATGTAGCGTGGTATATTTCAACCTTCTTTAGTTCTTAATTGGAGAAACCATCAGTTTTGACGATATGATGTTCAGATAATCGTTTGCACATCGACACACTCACAAACAGCTGATGCGATACAGCAAAAATGGTCAAACGAAACAATATCATTAGCAGGAAAATGCCTCTCCGGATTTGGTTAGATGGTTATTTCAAAAGTTGTGTGTTTGTATGGTGAAACAAGGAGTTATTTAGGTTCCATATTCAAAAAGACCCAGTGGATTATCTTTTCTCGCGGTAAGATTAATGGCATACGCTAATGCATGCGCACCAATAAGAGAGCTATAAATAACGCTCAATCTCGGTCTAGTTAAAAGTGAGCATAAAAACAGTTGTTTTTTCTATTCCCACAGACAGTCAAGGTAGGTTTTCTGTTATGGCCAGCTGGGCTGGTGAGGTCGGAATAATTTCGTTTAACTCTGGAGGATTATCCAGTTTCATGCAACCCATTAGCATACAAAGCCATATTGATTTTCAGCGGGATTGGCTGGAAAGAATTTCATTTTCTATCTTTGCTAACGTTCATGATGATTTACAAAAACACGGTATAATTACGATTCTCTCAATTCGAATTGGTTTATTCCAACTAAATTGAGGATGACGATGGATGAGGAAAAAGACTTGTTTAGTCAACTTCACAAGCAGAGAAGAAATGACTCAGTGTCTCAATTGATCAATGTCAGTTGGGATGGAAAACCTAAAGGTGATTACAATCATCCAAATGTTCACTGAACTATTAGTATGAATCGCAGACTAGACAATGTATTACGACAGAATGTTTGGAAAAGCACCAAGCTGTATTCGTCTTGTGCTTGACGCACACTGCTTTTCTATCTTCACAGGTAGAATTCAACATCAGAATTTCAAAAACCGTTACTTTCTGCTCATGCTTGAACATTTGGTTACGTTCGAACGATAGACATCAACAGTATTGCTATCAATGATGAAACCTGAAAAAGGTTAGGGTGTTAGGCTAGGTTATTTGGATTTCGTGGAGCACAAAATCGGTTAGGTAATGCATCTCATTAGCAAGTGAATGGTGGTATTTACGTCAAGCCACAAAACAGGCAGAACCGATTATGGCCCATGTTCCAGTTGGGTATTGCGAGTTCACCAAGTCCTTTGGGGAACTTATTTGGATCAAAGATACATACTGTTTCATCCTTTGTAGTATGAGCACGAAGAAAAATCCAAACATTGATGACCCTCATCGGGTTCCGTTTAAGTTAATCGTAACTTTACACTTCTATTAGAACTACAATGAAAGGAAGAATCTCTCACGGAGCAGCAAATATATTACATATTCCATTGATTGGTTTGCTGGGAGCTCTTTATCGACATCTTTGTCTCGGTTGGGTTGCTGAAACAAAAGGAACCCAGTGGATCACAGTCCACTGTGACTGCTTTACCGCTGACTGTCTTAAACTCATCAACTTAGGCATCCAAGTTGATTGGTCTGTTTAAATTCATCTCAAGAGTTCCTCCCTAACGAGTAAGTCATCACATCGAAATCTCCTTTCTTATTTACCTATATTTTGAACCTTTTAAATTTCGAACATAACCCCTTATGCTTCATCAGATTTAGGTATCTTCAAAGGCTTCTAACAGCTCAGAAAGAGCCGAAAATGCCGCCGTCCAAATGAAAACAAAAGAACTCAATTTCTCTTTACTGCACAGAATTCATTGCTATGGATACTGCAGAATAGGGACAAATATTAAATTTGTCTGTGAAATTTATTCATAATTAATGACATAAAAATATTCAAATCATAGCTGGAATATGTATCAGTTGAATGGCAAAGAATTCGGGCAGTATTTGAGCAGAATACATGGATAATACAATAAACTGTCATTATCTGTTCAAGCATAATACTTTTCTGGCAATTCAATGGTACTTCAGTTGAACTGAGTAATCTCTGGGTAGCATGAAGATTATCTATGCAAATATATCCCCAAAACATCAGATGAACCAGAAATGTCTGCCACTCTAATTCAGAAATTATGCAATCAGCCGTTTCCATTCGAGAAAAGGTCTTCTAAAACTATTTCAGTGTATAAAATTTACTATCTGAACACAGAGAAGAAAGAGATCCCCAACAGCTCGGATTGATATATGCTATCAATGTTCGCTTCAAAGAAGTGTTAAAAACATAACAAATAATCTATTTTGATGGCAAGCAACTTTCTTGGTTGAAAACTAGGATCTAATGGGGGGGGATATGATTCCAGGTTCGAACCCCGTCACCGTCGCATATATTATATTATACAAATAGCGGCTTTGTAATTCGCAATACATTCCCAGAACGGAACTTGCATATTATTTTTATTTGTATTTGTATAAGTTTTGCAAGCTGACATATGCTTACGTTTCAGTCAAAAATTGTACACTGGACGTCACACTGGAGAAAATATAGAAGTTTAAACAAATTCAATAGAGTGCTGTATAAAAAATTAAATAAATGTCTCTAAAATTTGATTCATCCAATTAAAGATGGACGTAATTCATTTATGATTCGTTCCTTGTTGGTCAAGATGCGAGCCAGATACGCCACGGTGGAGTTTTTATAAATGTTTATTCGGGAGAGTAGGTACCGATAAGAGGAACAAGTGATCGAGTGGGAGCGACAGGAAGATAAGTCAAAATGCAATGTTGGGTGGGGTCATTTAGAATCGTATTGGCAAAGGTCATACAAGACTTCATATGACCACTAATAAGTTCAGTGAATAATGAATCGGCAGAAAATAAAGATGCACGGTTTATTATCATTAATCCACAACGGACAGTTTTAAAGTCTTGTTTCAATAGACCGGGAAACACTACACAGGAGCAGTAAAGTAAAATAGGGAGAACACATTGTTTAACAAAAGAGAACAAAACTTGTTGGGTAGTGCAAAATTGTCTGCGCTTCCGGGGCTGAAAGGAGAGGCGTCGAAGTTCTCCCATTCAGTTCTGAATGTGTCGACCACCGAAGAGTATTATCGATAGTAACACCCAGATATTTGGCTGAGGTCACTCTAGACAAAAGGCTTCTATTAAGGATTACAGAGTCTGAAGGGAATGAAGAGCGAGAAGAACTAAAAGTGCACTCCAAGCACTTGGATATGCTAAGATTAATGCCGGACTGGTTTGAAAACTGTTCGATTCGAGGACAGGTTTTCAGTGAAGGGAGAAAACTCTGAAGCAGAAGAAACGGTCTGACATAAAGCGACATCAACAGCATACATTTGGATATGAACAGGATGTGAAACTGAAAGATCACTAATGAAAACAGAGAGAATATACGGAGAGAGGACAGTACTTTGAAGCACACCAGAATTATTGACTAGAGGACTTGAGATATTCCTGCCCAGCTTTGTGCACTGGGTTCTTTCAGTAAAATAATCAGAAAGCCATGAAAGCAGTTGTCCCAGGGGTGCCAAAAGATTCAAGCTTAAAAAGGAGGGATGACCGGGATACAGAATCAAAAGCAGACGAATAAACGAGAAAAGTACAACTAACAGATTTGGCATAATTGTTCAATGATTTGCTTATAAAGGGGACCAGAGTAGACACAGTATCCAAAGTGGATCTGTTGGGTTTATACACGAACTGAAGAGGATCATGGAAATGGTGAGAAATGACTGTAAGAGACTCAGGATGGCTCTCTCAGTCAACTTTAGAACTAAAGACGTCAATGCGATGGGATGAAAGCGTTTTGCAAAAGCGGTTGAGGATGAGATCTTTGGAACAGGTATCATGGTCACTGGTCGCCAGGAACCGGGGATCATCTGTGCAGAAAGAGACCCGTTGATGAGGGATGTCATCATACTAGTAAGAGGGGTTCCTCCAAACTTGAGAAATGCTGCAGAAAGACCATCAGGGCCCGCAGATGACGATGGTTTGAAGGAACGTAGAAGCTTAGAAATTTCATCTTTAGAAAGAGGGAACAGATCGGAATGGGAAGCCTCACGTGGAAAAGAGGGTACCTGGGTATCATTAGAGGGATAAAGAAATGCAGCGTTAAGGCTATTTACATCAACATCACTGTTCACGCTTTCCCTTTTTTGTCTGCAGAGAAGACGAATTCCTTGCCACAGAAACCTTGTGTTGTTTTCTTTTTTTGAAGGATTTGGTAAGCGAACGTCCTGTTTACACGTGTAATCTCAGCCTTAATCAAGTCAGAATAGTACTTTACAGCAGATGGATGATGAGATTTATAGGATAGTTCCTTTGGCATTCGTAGTGAGTTCAGACGAGGATATGCAATTTTACCGTTGCAAACAAACAGCGTTTCCAGGGGACAGCAAAAATGGAAGACCGATTTCCTCGTTTCTGTGAAAAGACTGACACAGTTAAGAAGTGATAAAGGAGAAGCAAACCAAGATTGGGCAACCGTTATGGAACGACAGAGAAGGGAAATGCAGGTTGATGAAAAGTTACGGAGATGAAACCTTATCTGGTTTGATTGTATGAATGGTCGATATGCAGAGCGAGAGTATAGTTTTGATCTTAAGAGGAGAATATAATGATCACTGGTAGCGACTGGGGCCATTAGTTTAAGCGAAAACAAAGTGGGATGGTTTATGATTACCCTGTCATGTACAGAGCTGCCTCTGGTAGGATAATGAGACAAATCGGACAATCCAAAAGAAAGCAGAGGGAATGTGTTTGCATGGTTAAAGTCACCAACAGCCATATGAAGATTCTGATCTAATATCGGAACCAAAGACGGGATGTAATGATCAAAGAAAGAAAGATATATCTGATTGGGAGTACGAAGGAGATATATACACATTAGTAATAATTGTAATTTCATATCGGAAAAATCTGGGATGACAACGAACGGATAAACAGTCAAGGGATCTTTTAGAATAGCTGAAAATCACTTCAAACTTGCCACATCAAGAAGTGTTGATGCACGTTGCCACACCACCTCCAGTTTTCTTCCTGCTATGTTGTCTATCCTGCCGGTAACAGACGAAACCCTCTATCTGCACGAGAGCATCCTCAACGTTTTGATTTAACCAGGTTTCTTGTATTCTTACGACACATGTGTTAGAATGTATGCGTGTGTTTAGTGAGGAAGTTAAATCCGAGATCTTTGGGAAGAGAGAGGAAACGTTGGTACTGGCCAATGACGGCACGGTCATCTTGGCAGAAGGGATGCTATTAAACGCACACTGTCATCCAGCACGCTTGCGCTTCTTGATCCAAGCACGATTGCCGGATTCTCCAAGCATATTGTTTGTGTGAGGCACAGAATTACCAGATTTCAATCTAAGCATATCCTGACGAGAGTAGGTATGGGTCCGGAACATGTTTGACATCGAGATAATCATCAAATCCAGTGAGACGACGAGCACACATGACGTAGCGCAGCCAATCGAAGGGCGCGCGGAGCCGCGTCATACTGGGCTCCATTCCTTATAATATATTTGGTAATGGTATAAAACAACGGAGATTTTATAATTTATGGAACGAATATCTACTTTTTGTTGTCGAAAAGTTTCACATAACCGCTCAATTAATTAATGTGCTCGGATGCTTGACGGTTTTCAATCTAATTTACTGAATGTCAGTTAAACGGATGACTATTTCAGGAAAACAATCTGTAGTCAGAAGCAATTGTGCTGACGGTGTTTACTGGGTGTGTTTATTTATAAGAAAGCCGGTGATAGTGGTCACGTGATGTAGGTCAACAGTAAATGGCTTCGAATGTTTTACCGTCCAATGTTGCCACCACAAGTCGAATGTCTCGTTTTATTACATCCTAGGCCTTAATTTTTCTGTTTTATTACGCAAGGGCTCACAACCACATGTTACATTACAATATGACAACTCAACCAGAAACTGAACTACCTAATAAAATTGGTTGTTCTAATGGAACTTCGTCGTTTTTGATTTTTTGTTCTTAATTAGCGTAATCGGATTCAGTTTTGATTTACTCGCATTCAACATCGTTGGCTATGTCGCGTACAGTGTGTACAATTTGGGGTTATACTGTATACCTCCTATACAAGTGAGTCACTTATGCAGTAAACTGTTTTTCCAAACAATGTCTAGTACGTAGCTCGTGAAAGCCGGGTTTTTCAAACCCTTATGGTAGTATTTTCTTACTGATGTATGAAATTTATACTACTCAAATGTCATTTGGTTTTTCTGTTTGAAAAGTGAGTATCATTATTTATTATAGTTAAACTTATAAGTGCAGATGGTGGATGTTTGGATTAGCCCATTCGGTTTTTCACAGGCACCAGTCACTGTTGATGATGTTCCAGGTGAGTTTCACTCCTTGGCAGATCGGTATTTCCCCACTGTGTGTTTGCACTAAAATGCAAATAAAAATAAGTGAGTTATAATAACAAAAACGGTTAACCATAACCTTTTGTATGTACAGAAATTTTCCTGTAGACAATGCTGCACATCATTATTGTCTATTCGATGGGGTAAATTAGATTTTGCATACAACCAGTTTCGTTTAACCATTTCATGAGAGCAAGAAGAAGCGTCATGATCACAGGATGTGTTGAATTCTCAACTATTTCGTGGTAATCTCATCAGCTGTGTACATACATTCGGATCACGTTTGATTAAAAGAGTGACATGAAAACAAGATAAATAAAAACGGGCAATGTTCGATTTTCGCTATCTACACCGCATTGCATGAATGGTGGGGCAACCGGACGAGCACTGCTGAGCTTGGGCACACAGTTTTAGGTAATCGCGGTCGTCCACTGGAGGAAGTGATCGATCTCCGTAGATTACGCTGGTTCAGACATGTGTTGCGCACGTCATCACATAGATTGTCATAGCGCGCGTCTTTGCCTGGACAGTTAGTAGTGGAAAAAAGCCAAGGGTGATCAAACTGACACTGGTGGTATAGAAACCCTGACCGGTAGACTCCGTCATATGGGTCGCGTTCGGTTTCCTGGATGAAGATCTCTAGGTCATAGTAACCGGTAGTTAGAGACACTGAGTGTCGCAAACATTAGCGCTCGTGCATCTACTCACCACCCTTGCGACCTTGGTCCATATGAATTCTCTACCTTCTCTTTGACCCTGCTCTCAACATTCCAATCTTCTGTTCTGTTATCCAAATGAACAGTTTGAAGACATCAGCCAAAATCGCCGCACAATGACGCATGGTTATTGGTTGTAAAAAGTGAACGGAACGAATGTTTGCTGCGAATAAACAAAAGATAAACTACCCGCCGTCGTATTACTATTTACTGCACAAAGTTATAGTCATCTGCTTATCAACATGGATAAGTCTGGAACAGGAGCAGTCAGAAGTAAATACTTCATTATTTCAGCATGGACAAATTTTGCTGTTCCACATCATTCTGCTAGTGCTTCAATAAACAGACGAAATTTTCTCAGTATATCAATGAGTAAGGGTTTTTATTCACAACCGTGATAAAACGATAGAATGAAAGCTCCGCGCACTACTGTTATAAATACTATTGTTTCTTTTGCGGTTATTAAGAACTTGTCTCATTGCCAAGCCTGAACAGAGGTTTATTGTGAGGTCAGAGATTATCTTTTTAGGCTAACTGATTTCCAAAGCGATATCCTGGATGAAAAATACAAGGAGATTCAAAATTGTGTGCGGAAAACAAAGTAACCTTTTCCCCCCCAAAGCCGATTGCTTTTTACAATTTTATTTCAACTCATGGTTACCTGTGTTTGTTTGAAGTGTTGCTGGAACTCTTATTGCATTATTTTGATGCCAATTGTTTGTCCATTCAGTCGACTTACACTGGAGGATCTGGAGGACAGCTGGGATCGAGGTATTCCACGAATAAATACTCTGTTTCAAAAAGACCGTCATACACTCGCATACGATAAAGGATGGCGCGTGCGAACGGAGTTCAAACAGTACCAAGTGCTGAAACAGAATCCATTTTGGTGGACACATCAGCGACACGATGGAAAGTTGTGGAACTTAAACAATTATCGTACAGATATGATTCAAGCCTTGGGCGGCGTCGAAGGCATTCTGGAACATACTTTGTTCAAGGGTACCTACTTCCCCACTTGGGAAGGTTTGTTCTGGTAAGCTTATTTCGAAATGAGCAGTTAAATAGTGACTGTTTACCAGTTAACATACCCACCAAAATATTTCAGGCTGTAACCGTTCTATTATTTAACGAGGTAGGCTCAGTCGTCATCACCATTGTACAGCGTAATACACTAAAGCAAACTTCACCGATCGATGCCACACACATAATGAATACAAGGTAAGTGAGAATGTGTAAGGAAAGTAGGGATTAGACCTATTTGTAGTGACGGGAAAAGAAAGCTATCACCTATGGGGGAAAACAGAGTACACAGTTCAACTGCGCATACACACTATCCCAAGCATTCTGAACTAATAAAAGGTGACAACAGGATCGCCACTGCTGTCGATTTGCTGCCACGACCTTCAGTGTCTCCAACCATGCGGTTTCTGAGTCTTTTGGACCCCTCGAGACGAGATGCACTTTCTTTACCTAATCGCTCTGTGCATTTCTTCATGCCTCGTCCCCATGTGATTGTTTCCAGTCTGGGGCTGCCACCCGGTGCGGTAAGCGACCGATAGACAAACACAAAACGTGTCCTGACGGACGGAGCCTATTGAGTTGAATTCGATGTGCTAACGAATTTGTGAATGATGCATTCTCAAACACTCGGCGATTAACTCCTAGGTTACTAACCCATTCACTATATCCTAGTTGCGACAGATGTCTTCTACCCGCGAATTCAAGGCCTCACAATCGTAAAGCAGAACTGATCTTACAGTGGCGCAGTATACCCAACTTCAACTTTGGTGAAACGTCGCATCGCTACACGTGTTTTCGAGCTCCCTAACTCGTAGTTTAGCGCGGGTTGAACGGAGTGGGCATGTAAGCAACTCTGAGGTAAGCCGTCGCGTATTTGGTGATAATTCGGTGGAAAATTTGCTGTCCCATTGAATTAAGATTAATCAGCTTCGCTGGTTAGTACATGCGTTGCGCATGCCAAGCTATCGCCTACCGCACCGCGCCTTATTCGCAATTTCGGATCGAATTTGGAAAAAACGACGTGGAGTTTGACAGATGATGTGAAAGCGAGGCATTAGGAAACGCACCGATGGATGAGGTAAAATAGGTCTCTACCGTCTTCCAGGTTGGGGTCTATAGCTAGCTCGCTGGAGATAGTGAAAGATATAACAACCAACCGACAACAATG